>PVKM010004619.1:0-51442 GCA_004027735.1 Carollia perspicillata
CATACTCTACATAGGGAACTACATCATTGTGTTTTTGCTTTCACATTTGATTGCTTCCCCCATAATCTCATAGGCCTTCGAATGACAGCCTCTTTTCCCCTTTTCCTTCTTTCTGCAAACATGTTTTACCCTATTGCTGTGTTAATCTCAATAGCAATTTTAGGAATAAGTTTCCTCCATTATTTATTTCAAAGATGTGAGCAGGTGCCTCTGCTACTCAAAAAAAAAACAAAACAAAAAACAAAAAAAACTATGAAGACTGAAAAGACTTTAACCGGGATCAATGTTTTAAGAAATGAACAAGATGCACCACAGCATTAATCTCCTGCATATCTAATAACATCTATAATCATTGTGCTACTAGTAATTTAGATACTAGTAGTATCTGCTCACTAGTAGTGAGCAGGTGACATAAATAACTATACTCATATTTATTGAAGGCAATTTAAGCATTTTGGGGCTTAGTTGGGGATAAGAGAAATGTGAACTAGGTCTTAGCAGAAATTCCGGTTGATATTTTGTTATTAACTGAGAGGAATTCAGACAGTTGGGATTCTCTGTTTTCTCATTGGGGATACTACTAGGATAGACTTCAGAATTTTTTGCATTTAGGGCAAGACCGTTTTCTTCCCTCAAGGAAAACTGCCCCTTTCAAAGTAGAGTAACAACTAAAAAGGATGGTCCAGACATAAAACCAAATGTAGTAAAACGGAAGACGAGAGGGTTAATCATGAGAGTAACTAATTCCTCCTTTCAGTCTGAAAAGAGAAGATAAAGGCAAACAGGGGAAATTTTGAGGAAAGACAAGTGCTTCCTTTTGTAGTTCAAGTCTTCCCCTTCTCTTCCTGCCTCCTGTGGCTGATCTCAAAGGGGACAAAAAACTGAGCAATGTGACCCTAAATATCTTCTCCAGTTAGCCTGACATTTTACTAATCAGACATTTTTTTAAAAGATTTTATTTATTTATTCTTAGAGAGAGAGGAAGGGAGGGAGAATGAGAGGGAGAGAAACATCAATATGTGGTTGACTCTCACATGGCCACCCTGGGGACCTGGCCTGCAACACAGGCATGTGCCCTGACTGGGAATCGAACCAGCGACCCTTTTGTTTGTGGCCAGGGCTCAGTCCACTGAGCTACACCAGTCAGGGCAACATTCTTAAACATTTAGATTCACCTAACCTTTATATCGAGCTTACCATATACTGAATTTTCATAAACTATCTCATTTAATCCTCAGCTTCTTTGCAATGTAGGCATTATTACATCAAACTCAAAGATGGGGAAAAACTCTTAGGGAGGTATGAAATGTGCCCAAAGTCACATAGATAATGGAGTCTGCTGATCCCTCCTTGTTCATTCTCCTTCCACCACTTCTTGGGAGTGTCAAAGGACAAAAATAGAAGGCTAAAATCAACAGGGCTGTTGCTTGGACCATGCAGGAGTCACATGGCAGAAACCACTGATTTGTATGTTTATTATGACACTTCTCAGACATATGGCAGAAAAGTGTGTTCCATTAACAGAACTAATATATTAAGACAATTTTCTGACAGATGGAAGCAAAGTGTCATGAGAAGTGCCTTTTCTAATTTCAACAAAGACTTCAGGCTATTGGCTGCTTTGGCTATTTTGAAACATAAAATTTTAAAGTATGTTTTAAATAGCACATTTCCCTGAGATTAAACTTGAAGTTTCTTGGGGAATGATATTTTGATCAAGGAAAGAAGTAATTTTGATGTTAAGGATCTCTGGATGCTAGGTGGGAATTGGAGAGTCACAGGGTGGGGCACCTTTGGTGGCCAGCACCCAATCTGAAGCAGTTCTAGGGGAGTGTCATTGAACAGAGGAAGGAGAAGACTAGGTATGTAGGGGGAATGTAATATAAGGGGCATCACAAGTACATAGGAATAGAGCACTAAGAAAGAAAGGAATGTCAATATAAAACTGTGCAGCCTTGACCGGTGTGGCTCAGTTGGTTGGGCATTGCCCCGTACAGCAAAAGGTTTCAGGTTTGATTCCAGGTCAGGGCACACGCCTGGGTTGCTGCTTCCATTCCCAGACGGAGAGTGCACTAGAAGCAACTGACCAGTGTTTCTCTCTCACATCAATGTGTCTCTCCCTCTCTTTCTCCCTCTCTCTAAAAATAAATAAATAAAATCTTAAAAAGAAATCATGTCAAAACCTGTAGAAAATTTTTATAAGAGTTTGTTAGAGTTCATTTGAGCCTAACAGAGAACACTCCTGGAAGTGAAGTCTCCACGGACTGAGAAAAATGCTTCCCAGATGACAGTCTGCAGTTTCTTTCATACATTTGAAATTAAGGAAGATTACATAAATGTAGGAGAAGCAAGGCAGGGAAATCTCTGTGATTGGATTATAGGACAGTTAACAAGATTAATATGTCCTCTTAAGGGTGGCATTTCAAAGGCGAGTTAACCTAGATGCAAAAAAACAAAGGACAAGGCCTGCTGAACACAAAGATAATCTTTTATCAGGGAAGTTATAGGCCTGAGGTGTGAATGCCCACCATTACCTGCCAAGTTAGGAATTTATCATCAGATCACCCTGTGAGCCTACTTTGGTTAGACTTATTATAGAGTCCCTTGCCCTGGCAGGGTAGTTCAGTCGGTTCGAGCATGCACTAGATACCCAAAGTAACCCACCAAAATACTTCAAGGTTGTGGGTTCCATCCCTTGTCAGGGCACATAGAAGAATCAACCAATGAATGAAACAATAAGTGGAACAATAACTTGACACTTTTGTCTTTTCCTCTCCCTTCTTTTCTCTCTCCCTCTCTAAAATCAACCAATAAGAAAGTTTATTATAGAGCCCCTTTTGTTTGTCCATAGGAGAGTACCGGTACAAACCTCACAACTTGATTTAGGTCCACTCTGTTGTCCGTTCTGAAAGTCTCAAAAGCAGCTATCCATAGGTTGTTCCCCTGCCTCATTCACACTAGGGTTCTTGGAGCATTTCCCTACCTTTTGTCCTTTAGAAGAGCCCGATTGACACATATGCAGAGTAGGTTGTGATGTCACATGAAGACAGAGACTTTTTCTTAAATGCCTGAAATGTCACTAACCCAGAGGAATCCAGGGTTTTTGTAACAGGCAGAGTTTTTGTAGTGGTTTATTTTGTTGCAGTTGTTAACTGCCTGGGCATGACTGAACACCCCACTTTTGTTGGGTGAGCACAGATTCTCCTGGTTGATCCTTGCATACTTCTCTATATGTCCCATCATGACACATGAGCTCAGAAAGAAGGGATGGGTAATTTACTACGTGGAGGCAGGCAGTGAACACTGAACATGGAGGAACTGGACTGGTTCCCTAGTTCAGGTGTAAAGAAAGAAAAGGAGGAATCTGGGGATCAATCAGGGAGTTCCTATCGGGGAACACAGTCATTTTAGTGAATCGGGTGGGATGACCGAGGTAGGGCGAATAGACCTGTACAGTTATGGGTAAAGAATGAAACTGGTCTGGTCCTCTGTGCTCACTTATCTGAACCTCTGTTCTCCTGATGAACTTGAGAATTATAAAATTCTACTTTTCTTTTAGAGCTTAATATTTGCCATAGCCATGATCTGATGTTGGCACCTGTCAGGAGAAGAATCTTCAATTTGAACTCTTTCTAAAGGGAATTACAGTCTCCTTTGTGACTACTTGTTTTATAAAAACACTTTCAAGAATGCATTTAGTAAAAATCTTTGACTTAGGGGTAGATGCTTAAGGCCATACAGTTTGGTTATAAATCCAGCTTCATCAAGTACTGTGTAACTTGGACAAGTTTCTTAATCTCTCTGTGCTTCAATCCAATCCCCTCACCTCTAAAATGGGGATTGTAATAGTTATCCTTGAGTTATTAAATGAAAACATTCAGAGAAGTGTCTGGCATTTGGTAGGACCTAAAAAATATTTCTGGGGTGCATGAATATCACTTAGGGATGATATGTTAAATCAAAGCTTTTTGGACTTTGAAGGATGGTTGGGATTTCAATGAGGGAGGGCAATGTTGATGAAAGAAATGGTATTTGCATGGAGAAATAAAGGCTGTCACTGGGGAAAGAGAAAAACACCTTTTTAGTGGGTTAAGAGGGTGTATAGGAACAAGTGGTTAAAAGGTTTTTTGAACTCTAACTGTAATGTGCATTTGCAGCCAAACTAAGAAATACAGACATTTTTAGTAGGTGAAACAGTGTGACTTGTATGAGCATGGAAATATCCAGATCAAAACAAGATGGGTGGCTATTTTATTTGTCTGTTTTGCATTTCCTTAAGTTTATTTTTTCTGACATAAAAACTATGTGAGTTTGTTATATTTCATCATAAGTCCATTTCACTTCTGAGAATTAAACTCCAAAAAGTCCAGAGACAAAGGACAACCTCAACACTGGGGTCACAGGCAGGCCGTTTTACTCCATCGGCTGATGTCTGTGGACAACGATTCAGTCCAACCTGGAGGAGAGTCTTAACATTTTGGCAAAACCTATGGAAATAATGTGCCATGAATTTTAAGAGTTCTCCAATCATGGCAACATTATCTGGGTGTCAGATGAGTGGGTGTGTTGGTGTTGTGGACAAAAAAGGGGCCATATACTAAACCTGACAAGCTCAGGGGAGCTTGCAGGGCAGGCATCACAAACGCAGAGACCGAAAGTAACCAGAGACCGAAAGGATGGTCTCAAATTAAAACTTCCTAACTAAAAATAAGTCATGGCAGGTAGTCATGTCCTCAGCCAGTATCTTCCTTGACAAAGGCCAGTCTTTACCTTAACTGAGCCTGTTACTGTCTTTTTGCATCTACCATAATGTACTTTTGGAATGTCAGGGTAATTTCCTTTTTCCAGACCCTTCAGGGACAATCTCCCATCAAAGCAGGAGACACAGAGCCCCTCATTATATTGTTATTCTGTTAATTGTTATCTGTTAACTATCCTGTACCCACCAATGTAAAAGAAGTATGTTTCTGTTTTACTTTTGTCCAATCCCAGAGATTTCTTAGCTTTGCTTTCTCCTGGCTCCCTAATCTATCACCAATGGATTTCATGTAGCCCTCTTATATCTGTTGATTCTAATGTAAAAAATCAGGTGCAAAACTGCCATTTTCCCACTTTGTTGAGATTTTGCTTCTCAGTAATTGGCATCAGTTTGGCTTAAATAAATGCAGAAAAGTTCTTATAGGTTTCACCCTGGCTGGTGTAGCTCAGTGGATTGAGCGTGGGCTGTATGTGAAACCAAAGGGTCACGAGTTCAATTCCCAGTCAGGGCACATGCCTGGATTGCCGGCCAAGTCCCCAGTGGGGGCCACATGAGATGCAACCACACATTGATGTTTCTCTCTTTCTCCCGCCCTTTTCCTCTCTCAAAAATAAAATAAAATAAAGTGAAATGAAATGAAATGAAATGATAAAATAAAATGAAATAAAATGAAATAAAATAATAAAATAAAATAAAATAAAATAAAAATCTTCAAAAAAAAAACAACATTATTAAAAAAAATTCTTACAGGTTTGGATGTTTCTTACGTTAACATTGTCTTCACTGTCTTGGAGAAATTAAAGACTTAACTGAGGGCTTTAGAACAACTGTAAGAAACTGAGTAGTGATTGCTAGATTCTTTCTTAAGATGATGAATCTAGAAAAGCCAGCATGTTATAATCTTCATAAACTTTTTTTAAAAGCATATTTTATTGATCATGCTATTACAGTTGTCCCATCTTTTCTTCCCTTCATCCCCCCTCTACCCTGCATGCCCCTCCCTCCAGCATTCCCCCACCTTAGTTCATGTCCATGGGTTGTACATATAAATTCTTTCGTTCTCCATTTTCTATACTATTCTTAACCTCCCCCCGTCTAGTTTGGCATACCAATTATGCTTCTTATTCCCTATACCCTTTCCCCCCATTCTCCCCACTCCCTCCCTGCTGGTCTCCCTCTCTGTAATCTCCATTTCTGTGATTCTGTTCCTGTTCTAGTTGTTTGCTCAGTTTTTTTTTTTTTTCATTTTTTTAGGTTCAGTTGTTGATAGTTGTGTGTTTGTTGTCATTTTACTGTTGATAGTTTTGATCTTCTTCTTTTTCTTAGATAAGTCCCTTTAACATTTCATATAATAAGGGCTTGGTGATGATGAACTCCTTTAACTTGACCTTATCTGGGAAGCACTTTATCTGCCCTCCCATTCTAAACGCCAGCTTTGCTGCATAGAGTAATCTTGGATGTAGGTCCTTGCTTTTCATGACTTTAAATAGTTCTTTCTAGCCCTTTCTTGCCTGCAAGGTTTCTTTTAAGAAATCAGTTGATAGTCTTATGGTCACTCCTTTGTAGGTAACTGTCCCCTTTTCTCTTGCTGCCTTTAGGATTCTCTCCTTATCTTTAATCTTGGCTAATGTAATTATGATGCGCCTTGTTGTGTGCTTCCTTGGGTCCAACTTCTTTGGGACTCTCCTAGCTTCCTGGACTGAAAGGAAAATTTGGAAAATACAAAAAAGTGAAAAATAGATGGTGCCTGTTAGGGTGGTCAGTGCTGCAGGCTGTGAAAAAATTCACAAAGACAAGAAAGTGTAGTGAATAAAGTTTTTATTCATTCTCTAAGAAAGGAGAGGGGCATGGTATGGAGAGATATACCAGCATGGAGGGGTCAGGGCTTTGAACTTTTGGATTATAATTGGATTAAAAAAAGGGTGGGGGTTTCTGTTGTGTGGCCTCTGGGCTATTGGGGTGTGGTAATACCAGGCTGCAATTTGTTCCCGTGGATCTTCCATCCCTGGCTGTAGGGGGCAGTTAGTTGTTTTCTTCCTTTCCAGCAAGTTCTAGTCCTGGGGACATAAACTCACAAGAGTTTATGGCAGTCATCTTTAATGAGGTCATAGACCTGCTTGGCAAATGGTGCCACCATAGCAAATAGGGCCAACTTCATCCTTTCAGTTCCCTCACTCAAAACCAATAAGCTCCCTTGGTCTGATTGGGCCCCTCCAAAATCCTTCACTAGCTTTGTAAGAGGGGGCCGACAGGGCCCCCCTCAAAGAAGGATTTGTAATGGGGTCCAGAACGTAGGGTATCCAGGAAATATTAAAAATATGGGATATCCTCACCCCCACAAGTCTGAGCTGGGGAATGGGACACATGGAGCAAGGCTATTGAGAGTTGTTTTGCATAACAACAGTTTTGCAAATAACCTCAGGAATGGTCATTTCACATATCTATAACCTTTAACTGGTCTCATGGATATGTTAAGTGGCTGTGGCCATGCTTTGAAACAGGGGGATGGGAGTGATTTCCACCCAGGATGTAACTGGGAGGCAAGTCTCCCTGGTTACAGAGCCTGTGTAAGAGGTTGAAGATGATTGGCTCCACGCCACAGGGCCGCCCCTGCCCAGACTTACTATGGCAGCCCAGTAAACCTGGAAAAATATGGGAATGCTGGCAAGTGTAGCTGATTGTGGGAGGAGTTGGAAATGGGGCTGCAGAGGAAGATTGGGGCTGGGACTTAAACCCAGGCACAGCAGCCATGACAGAAGAATCACGCTGCTTTAGGAGAGAGGAGCCATGCGGCTCTGGCAGAAGAGAACCATGTGGCTTTAGCAGGGGAGAACCACACGGCTTTGGGTCTCCCTTTGCCACACAGCTTAGGAAGCTGGAAAGCAAGATGTAGTACCAATGCAGAGCTCTCTCTTAGTAGTTTGGAAGAATGCACGAGGGATGCTGAGGGAAGGAAAGGGGTGAAAGGACTCTTGCTGGTGGGCCATGAGAAGGTGACACGTGGGTTTGGATTAAGAACTCGAGATCCCCTGTGACACAGCTGATGGTGCTGGGAACCTAGAGAGGCCTGCCAGGCGAACATGGATTACTGGGAAGAACCGGGGGCTACCTGAACCACGGGACTTCTATTTCTTTTCCTGAGATACGGTACCCTGAACTGGGCAAAGCGGGGAAGGAAGGACTGTGTGTTTGTGTGTGTTTTAAGGGCCTTTAGGATTTTAATGAAGACATTAAGTCATTACTCTTAAGTCTGTATAATTTTTGAATAAATAATTCCTTTCCTTTTCACCAATCTCTGGCATGGAGAACTATAATTCCCTGGTGGCAGGCAAGGTGAACCTAGTACAGGGGGATCCCAGGAGAAGGGAGGGTCCATTCAGTAACATTGTGTGACCCCTTCTCTGGTGGCCAATCAAGGAAAATCAAGGGAGACCACATGCGTAGTAGCTTTAAAGTAATACAGCTACTTGCGCATGTGCAATAAAAGCCCACCAAAACTAGACAGGAAGGGACCGCCCTATAAGAATAGAATCCCTCTAGCCCATGAGGTCAATCTCTGCTTGAACTTGGTGCTTCCATGTTCTCTGCTATACACTCTGTGTGTTCAGTTCAATTCTTTGTCCTGAACACCAAGAACTTGGTTACCTGTGCCCACCTGTGACAGCTTCCTTTGCTGATTGGATACATTTCTAAGTTTCAGTCTGACCTTTGCTTCTCCCTCTACCCTCATCTGCTTTGACTTATCCTCACTCTGACGATAAAAACTGAGTCTCTCAAAATTTCTACTCTCTATGGCCTTTTTTTTCCACATGGCTTTCGCATCTTGCATTTAAAAAAAGAACTTAAGACTATGAAAAAACTTTACTTTTTTTTCAAAATATAAGAGAAAGTTCATTTAGAAAGTTACAGCGGCAAAGAAAGGCGCTTGGAGCTTGAGATAAAGGTAAAGGTAAGATACCTGGGGGGAAGCAGAGGGCGATGGGAAAGCCCTGGGCCTGCTCTTGGGAGGGAGGACATCAACATTGTTTTTTAAAAACTTCATGAAATGGGTAAATCAGGAGCTTTGAAAAATTTCCTGGATGTTGGTTTTCAGAACGGATTAAAGAGGAAAGAAGTAGGAGATAAAGAGATTAAGTTGAAAGACAATAGGTAAAGAAGACAACTTGAATTAACAGTGCTTACTTATTTAGCAACGTTTACTAAAGACAACTATAAATCAGTCACTCTATTAGGCACTGGTGATGCAATGGTTAAGAAAACGATGACAGGAACCCTTCCTGGAATTTACCTGTCTCCTGGGTCTCAAGTACCAACGTCAGGGACAGAAATGGGGAAAAAAAATTCCCATTTTCAGCTTCTTCATAGATATAGTAATGCCACATAACAGAATGGAAGCCTTCAGTTAGAGGTGATCTAGAGAAATGCTTTGCAAAAATTCTGAAAATTTGAAGTTCTAGTGGAATATTTTTCCTGTTTGACTTATTTTCTATCACTGTAATTTTCTCCTTTTGAGGAATGTTGTCATCCTTTTTTTTTTTTTTGGTTCTTTTCACTATTGTTTTAAAATCAAAAGTAAATAATACTAAGTAAAAAGGAATGGCTAACATGCTGCTGTCTCTCTGAGGGACACTCAAGGTTTTTCTATTTTGGAAAACGTTTCAGCTGGTTATCCTCCTTAACTTGAACAAAACAACTGCTGCTCGAAAATTTTATTTCCAATTGTCTGCCTTTCTAATTTCCAACTGCATGCTTTTCTCTTTTAAAGGCACCTTCTAAAATACTCCCAGTTTGCAAAGCAGCAGAGAGTAAATGTTTGGTATTAAATATGCAGCAATTCGCCACTCCCTCTGCCCTACCCCAGTTACTGCAATAGAAAATATCTGGGCAGAAATAGGTCTGTGTTAGGTTCAACCCTCCTAGAGATTATGAGGGGAACAGAGGGCATTTGCATTGCTCAGAGAAAGGTGTTCAGTCCCCAAAAGTTAAACATTAATTCAGAACAAAAGGAAATGCTATTAAAAAATATCCACAAAGAACAAAAAACCACAGGATGGAAGGTACTCAGGTCGGTCTCCTAAGAAAAAGGGAAGAAGGAGTACAGATCAGGGCTTTGCTGTATAACCTTGGGCAGGTCCGCATAAATTTCTTTGAACCCCTGTCCTAACTTAAGAGTTTGGATCAAAGATCTCTATATTTTCTTTCATCTCTAAAATTCGATCGTTCTATGATTACGTTGTTTGAGATGTGCCGTTCTGTTGATTTCCCTGTCTCTGGGAGGGAGGTAACTAATCCTCGGTGGTGGAATTGACAACGTGATGAAGAATTATCCACGCAGAGGCGGGTTACCTTCACATTTCCAGGTGTTTGGTCTTCGAGACACTCTTGGAAAATTCCCAAGAGGGCCTTTCCCCTGTTCATTAACCTGACTTCACAATTCTCTTGACTCTTAGGGACTGGGGAGCGGGAAGGACCTATGTTAGATTGGGATTGTCTACTGAACTAAGCATTTTCCCTTTCCTTATTTTTGGATCTTAAAAGAAAAAAAAAAACACGCCAAAAAAAACAAACCAAAACAAAAAACAACCCACAAACCCACAGATCCTAGAGGGGCAAAAGGGGAAACTATGATTACAGGATCTTGAAAGGCTTGCCAAAACCCTGCTTTCGCATTATCATCCTTTGGTGGTTAGGATCTTTTTAAAAATACATTATTTTTGGCGGAGTGGGCCTAGGGAAAGCGAGGTTTGGAACAGTAGAGGGGGCGCTGGCAGATGCTTCTTTTGCAGGGCGGGTGGTGTGAGGGAGCGCCGGGTGGGATCAACGCCCGCCGCCAGGCGGGCTCCGAGCTACAAGGGCGCGGCTGTGAGCGAGCAAGCGGGCGGGCCCCGGGGAGGAGCTTCACGGAAGTGCCGCGGCTGGAGCTGAGCGGGGCTGCCTGGCTCAGTGCACCCGGCAGGCGGTGGCGCTGCGGAGGCGGCTGCTGAGGCCGGCGGGCGCAGAGGAGGGGCCCGAGACTGGGGCGGCTGGCGGCAGCTGCCTCAGTGACGACTGCCGGCAGCGCGGAGACCAGAAGAGAGCCAGCGGTGGGCCCCGCGGTCTTCGTCTCTCCCAGCAGGCTTCCTTCCCCACCTCTCTCGGCAGGGGCGTCAGGAATGGGCCCCAACTGCCGCGGGCCCCACACCCCGCGCCTCCCGTAGGCCCCAGGAGTCGGAGGGTGGCCGGCTGGCCTCTCATCACCCTTCGCCCCAGCCAAGCCCAGCCAAGCCGTCCCCACCCCAAATCCCCGGGAAGAAGATGAGGGAGACAGGCCCGGAACTCAGCAGCCAGAGCAGAAGCAGCAGCAGCAGTCGGGGGAGGGTGTTTCGCCGTTTCCTCTTAGCCGCCAGGACAAGATGGCAGCGGCCGCGGAGAGGGGCTGAGCCCGGGCTGGGTGGTGCCGCCTGCTGAAGCGCCTGGCTCCCTGTCCTCGGCACTGCCCCGCACCCCACCCCGGACATGCTCAGGGCTGCGGCTGCCCGAAGAGGGGAGAGCGCAGGCCTCTAGGAAGGTAAGGGAGCAGGGCGAGGGGTGGGGGCACTAGATCATTCAAGGGGCCAGTGCCGTGGGGCTAGGGCGCCCCTTATCGGGATCCCCGCGGGGCTGACAGTCCCGGGGCGGTGCGTACTCCTCGCTCATTCTGTAGCCCCGTTTCTGCGCCCTCGTGCTGCGCCCCTGCTGGGTGGCGAGTCCAGGCGTCTCCCTAGGGGCTGGTGTGGCTCCGGGCCGGAGGCCACCGGACGCGGGGTTGCGCGTGGTTCCTGCGCGCGGTGGCGCAGCCTCCGGGAAGCTGCTCTTGGGCCGAGCCTCTCCTTGCCAAGGTTGCGCAACGGCTTTTCCCAGCAACCGAAGTTTTGTTTAGTCTCACAGGGTGCCTCTTCCCCCATCGCAGCCATAGGCCGTCACTACGGATACCTCTTGTCTTTCATTAAGGGGAACAAACACAAACACAGGCACGCACGCAACTGGAGCGCTCCAGCCGATGGCTGCGTCCCTGGCTTTGTGGCCCAGTCACCGGCGTCGCCGAGCGGCGGGTTTGGAGGGTGTCAACCCCTGGGACGTGAGTGCGTGTGATTGTTGGGGAGGAGAAATGTGATCTGCCGCTTCGCGTCCCCAGTCGCGGCCCGAGGAAGGCGTGGCGGCCGCGCGGCGGGGCTGTTGCCGGCTTCTCTCGTTACGGTGGCGGCGGTGGCCGCCGCCTTCCCTTCGCAGCGCTGGGAGAACTCGTGGAAGGACCTGGGATGAGAACGTTTGTTTTCCCGTTGGGAGGGAGAAGTCTGTTTTAAAATGGTATGTTTAGCGAACCTTGTTTCCCAGTCTTCTGCTTGAGTAATTGCTCTGAAGGGTGTGTGTGTACGTTTGTGTGTAAATTACCTTGGACCTGTTACAAAGTAGTCATAACACGTTCAGTCCTTGAACCGTGTTTTCACAACCTCTTGCTGCCCTGGTTAGAATTTATCTTCCACCTGTCAGTTCGCTGCTTCTAATTATAAAGAGCTTCTATTAGCACAGTAGAATTTTTCAGATTATCGTCCAGTTTACAGGGAAATGTTATGATTAATTCTATTGTCAACTTTAATGTCCCTTTGGTACAGAATCGGGAAAGGAAGCTGGTAAACCAGTCTGTGGTTGTGCTCGTGTGTGTGTACCTTCTAGTAGTTTGGAGATCGGCTGAATTCTTTAAAAAAAAATTTTTTTTGGAGGGGTATTTACTTGTTATCTGTAACTTGTGAAGTAGAATTACTACAGAAACCATTCCAGTTTGTTTCAAAATTTTAATTGCCGGACGCTTAAAATTTTAAGAGATTCCCCTTTTGATCAAATTATTGAGGAAAACTTTAGAGTAGGAGCGTTGGGTTTTGTTTGTGCCCAACTAAAACATTTTAATCCTGCATTCTCATTTAATTTTTCAGAAGCTGGGCAAGCCTCACCATATGTTTGATAAGTCTAGATTCTGCTTATGTTTGCAAGTGCAGTGCTAATTTTATACAATGAGCCATGATAAGATTTTGATAGGTCATGATTAAACAGTATTTAAGTAAATAAAATGTGACTGAGGTTTTTTAAAAGAATAATTTTATAGTTGTTTGTTACCTTACACCTTCATGCCACTTGACAGTAATTGAAATGTAACCAACCAAGTAAAATTCTTTACTTTTAAATCAATGAGGCATTTCTTGGCATATTTATGGGTGCATTAATAAAGTGTAGGGAGCTATTATTTATGGAATATAATGTTTAACCTTGTTGGGGATTATTTTTCTTTTGTTTTTGAAATTTCCTTGTTTTTAATTGTGTTAAGGTAGAGGTGTGTTGAAATAGTTGAGATTTGTACATTTCATTTTTCGGTCAGTATGGGGAAAATTGAACAACAATTTGTTAATTTTTCTTTCTAGTCCAGAGAAAATATTTTCTAAAAAAAGTTCTTAGATTAAAACCATATTTTAAAAAGGTAAGACAAGCTTGAAATCTAGAACAGAACCAGCCATTAAATGTTTCAAATTTATATTTGGACATTGCTGACTGCAGTAGCTAAACATACATATTAGGCAAGTAGATCATAACATGGTGAGCCAGTCTTAGTTTATTGTCATAATACCTTTTCCATTGAACTACTCATTATCTTGCTTGTAAACCAGTCATTGGCTTCTGGGCATGGAGTTTTAGAGTCACATAAAAGTGGGTGGTTTTTATGAGATAATTCTTCTTGTAAACATGTTTGAAAAGAAGCTTCAGATCATACTGTTTTAATTTTTTGGCTGTTCTGTCATGGGATACCATAAAGTAAGGTGCAAATTAGAGAGGTAGGTTGCTGTAGCTAGCATGGCAAGACATGTAAATATTTGTTTGCTGCAAGGTGTTGAAAGCCCCCTTGCAACTTAAAATAGCAACAGTTGTCAAGTGAACTTCTTTATTGAGCTTGTGTTTTTAATATTGGTACATGAACACTGAAGGTATAGATGTATATATATGGAAGGGGATAAGGAGCAAATGTATATTTCAGAATGCTGAAATACCATTTCCCATACATTGAATGGAATACTTGTTTGCATGTTATTTTCCATTTGAATGTCAGAATGATGTACTCTGGTAACTTTTTAAAAAGTATTTATTTGTTAAAATATTTTATTTATTTTTTTAGAGAGAGAGGGGAAGGGAGGGAAAAAAAAAGGGAGAGAAACATCTACCTGCCAGAGATAAATCGATAGGTTGCTTCTTGCGCACCCCCAACCAAGGGACCTGGCTCACAAGCCAGGCATGTGCCCTGACCTGGAATTGAACAGGCGACCTTTTAGTTTGCGGGACGTCACCCAACCCATTGAGCCCCACCAGAAAGGGTTTATTCTGGTAAGGGGAGTCAACTTTCTTAATATGTTGTTCTCAGACCAGCAGCTCACCAAGGGTGATGATACGGTAGGTTAGAATTGCATTATTGGTGGTTATGGTGATTCAAAGGCATAAAAAATGTCATTTCCACTGCAACTTTACATCTATTTAAGGGTATTTGTTCTAAGGGTCTTTGAAGTTCTCCATATTTAAAATACCTCTAGAGTTATTCTTGCTTCTTAACTGTTAGAGGACACAAAATGACTTGTTATATGATTATACCGTTGCTGCCAAAAGTAATGTTCATGTAAAATTTCAGAGTTTGCAGCTGTCCTAATTTCCTAGTGTCTGAAGTTGAGACTTCTAATGTGGTATGTTTAACTTGGAAATTACTTCCAGACAAACTACTAGAATTTTGTTAAAATGGAGGAATCTATCAATATATTGTGTTGCTTTTTAAAAGTTGCCTCTCTTGCCCCATACAATTTCTGAAAGCTTTCTCATGGGTAATCATTTCTCGATGATAAAATGGGAGCCTGAAGAAATTGCTGTAAACATCCTTACTGGTTCTGGATCCAACTGCTTAAAAAGTGTATCTTGCCTGGTATCTTTAAGCACTTAGAATTGAATTGGGACATAAATACAGAGTAGAAGTTTTAAATCAGTGGTCTTTTAGGGTAGCCAGAACACTTAATGTGACCGATTTAGGGAAGTACAGCCCACTTCTCTTTGTTGGCTTGCTATAATTAAGAGGGGTTTGGGGGAAAATACCTTAATATTAGTGTGCTGATTCTGTACCTTTGTTATAGCTGTTGTTTTGGACTTTATCTTTAAGAACATTTTTTAAGATTATTATTATTTTTATTGATTTTAGAGGGAGAGAAAGGGGGTGGAGAAAGAGGATGAGAGGGAGAGGGAGGAAGAGAGAAAAACATCTCCTTGTTGTTCCACTTATTTATGCATTCACAGGTTGATTAGTTTATGTTTGTATGTTCCCTGACTGGGGATCGGGCCCACAACATTGGAGTGATGCGCTAACCAACTGAGCTACCCGGCCAGGGCTGGACCTTGTCTTAATCACTGTTAGTACCAAGCTAGAATAGAGATGGAGGTTGTATGTTATATATATTATTTACCCAAGTGTTTATCAAATTAGACCCTGACCTATTTGGCAGTTCAGGTGTTCTCTCCTTAGTTGATACTTGGGCCATGTCACTACACAAAGGCAACTCATTGCCTCAATTTTGAGGCACACCACTGTATGCTGAGGGTCTTAGAGCCTCTACTCTTACTACTTGGAAGTTAAAAGGACTGGATGAACATTGAAAATACTGTATTTTTAGGGTGGTTTTTGTGGTTTGGGAAAGGTAAGTCATTTAACTGCCTTTGTCCTTTGTGTTTAGTAGTTAATGCAAAATCAGTACTTTTGAAAGCTGTATTTTTCCAACAGAGAGGCTTTGAAATGAATCAAACCAAGGACAATATTTTTTTACCTTAAATGTGCTTTGTTACCCTGACCCCCAAATTTTCTTTAATTGAGTTTTTTCTTCCCGTGGGAGAGTGAGTGAGAGGGAAGGTAGAGGGGCAGGTAAGGCAGAGTGGCAGGTATGGTAGTAGACACTGGGCCGCAGTTGGGGGGAGACTGGTTATTAGATTTGGGAGCTTTCAAAATCTGTTTTGACCTGAATGCTGAAGTTGCTAGAGACCAAAGTTCGCTTGGTTATAGTCAATGAAATATTGTGGTGGCGTGGGGGAAAGATTAAGAATGTGCTTCGACACCTGCTAAGTGATCAGTCTTGTGAAACAGTATCTGTTTATCATCCTCCACCAGTGTTTTAAGTCCTCCTCCTCTCCCTCCTTGTGTCTTTTGTTTTTCAGTCTGAAAGACTTTTTTCATTATTGTAGAATTTAGGGGAATACAAACTTTCTATCCATTTTGAAAAATTTTACATTATAGGCCTGACTTAAAATCAGAAGTGTGAAGAATATAGAGCATATTATTGCTATTAAAATGAGTATCATTTATGGGAATACTTGTTTTGGTCTTTGGAAATCCTGAACGATAAAACTAAGATTCACATAATGTATGAATTTAGGTTTTTCAAACTGAAGTCAGACCCTGACTTCTCTGTCAGTCACACAGTCCATTTTTACTGTCTGAGATCAACAGTTCTTTTAAAGTTTAGATTTCCGGACACACTTTTTATGTTGCATTTTTTTCTGCTTTGTCATTTAAAAAAACAAAAACAAAAACATTGCACCTAAAAGAAGTGGAGATTTAGGGAAAAATAATAAAGAGAAATGTAGTACTTTGGTCATTTGACCTGTACTTTTTCCTTTAGGTAAGGACCTATATTACAAAAGTAGAATTTTAGTGTATAACTCTTGGTCACATTAAAAAATAAAAGATTGGCAGGGTGGCCAGGTAAATTCTTTTTTATTTTACATGATTGTTAATGCTGAAGCACCTTTTCTAATATGAGAAAATTATTTTGGATAGATATTGAAATAATCAGATGTAAGTCACTCCCTCTCCACTTTAAAATTTTGTAGCCACTTACTATAAATTGTATTTGGTTACATATGGCTTGCTTACCAAGAAAATAAGATTTGATAAACAATGTGAAACTTGGCTATATTTGACTAACCACTTATTCCAGTTTAGAAAATTTAAAAAAGTATTTGACTTTCTCAAAACATTTTATTAACTTCAGATTCTTTAGCTTCCCCTACTTAATTGCATATTACTCATAAATTTAAAAATATTTTACAATTATGGAAAAATAAAATTGCCAACTTTGGCACATTTGAGAAAATAAACTTGCTTAGAAAATGTTTCCTATACTGTAAACATTTATATAAAGGCCTAAAAATTTCATTTGTATATATTTTGATGGTGTTATCTGTTTAATAATACAACAAGAGTCTCGTAGGTTGGGTAAACTATACGACTTTAGATATATAATGCTACAGTCTTAAATAGTTAATAAGTAAGATAGAGTGATAACATATTGAAAATTGAACCTGACTTTCTAGAGACATTTCTTCTAATGTATAATTTAAATTAACACTTCTGAGGGCTTAAATATGTAATTTATTACACTTTCTTTTGAGATTAAATAGGGTATAGTGAGAGAACCAATAAAATTACAGGTTATGATGCTATACTTCCTTACAGTCTCAAAACAAAACAAAACAAAAACATGTTTTTGACCAATTTATAATCAGTTTTACTGGAGAAGGAACAAGTATCTTGTGGTATATTAGTTGTGTTTTAATATAATTTAGTTACAAAAATAAGAATAGTATTGGGTTCAAAAATACTAGATTTTTAATCTGTGTAGCATACTTTAACTGTTTTTATATAGTTGGATCACAAACTGACCACAAGTAAATGAAAAAGTTTTCAGTGGGTGGTAAAACAATGATAAAATATTTGTATGAAAACTGTTTTATCTAGTACATATTTGAGTGTCTACTAAGTGCAAAGTTCTATGCTATGAATGGAGTTTAGACATGATCATTGTTTTGAGCAAGTAGTAGGTAAAATTAGCTAAGTACCATAAGTTTATTTTTAGTGTATGTGTACATGAGTTGAAAAACACTGCCTGAGAAAAATAATGATTTAAAGTAGCATAGTCATATTTCTTAAGGCTGTTAATTTCATTTTGTTAAATGACATATTTAAGCTACTAGGAATAGTTCAGGTTTTTATTTATTATTTTTAATCTTCACCCAAGAATGTATTTATTGATTTTAGAGGGAGGAAGAGAAAAAGAGAGAAAGAGAGAGAAAGAGAAAGAGAGAGAGCACTACTGATCAGTTGCTTCCAACTTGCAGCCTAAGTATGTGCCCTGACTGGGGCTTGAGCTCTCTGCCTTTGGGTGTACAGGAATGACTCTCCAACCAGTGGAACCACTCAACCAGGCCTAGTTCATTTTCTTAAAGTTGTGTATTAGTATTTACCACTCTTACCACAAAAGCCAAAAAAAAATCATTTAAAAATATGAACCATGCCCTGGCTGCTGTGGCTCAGTTGGTTGGAGTGTTGTCCTATAGACTGAAATGTTGTGCATTTGATTCCAGTCAGGCCACATGACTAGGCTGCAGGCTCAGGCCTGGTCCCGGTACATGTGAGAAGCAACTGATTGATATTTCTCACAGTGAGGTTTCTTTCCCCCTCTCATCCTGCCTTCCCCTCTCTCTAAGATCAATAAGCATGTCCTTGAATGAGGTTAAAAAAGAAAAGGTATAGCCATCTTGAAATTGTTTCCCTTTACTCCGATTGGAAGAAAACGAAATACTTCAATTTATAACCTATTACAAGGTAACTTAATATTGCATTTTAGGAAAGGGTTATGTTTAAACATATAAAATAGTATCTGAACTGTTTCTTCAGGTCAGAAACCATGTCTGAAATATTTTTATTCCTAAAGTGCTTAATAGACATTGGGGAATAAAAGTAATCAAATACAGGCGTGCTATATTCTACCTATATCCCTTAAAGCAGGGGTGTCCAACCTTTTGGTGTCTCTGGGCCACACTAGAAGAAGAAGAGTTGTCTTGGGCCATGTATTAAATATATTGTGACATGTAATTACCAAAAAAAAAATCTCATGACGTTTTAAGTAAATTATCAATTTTGTTTTGGGCTGCATTTACAGCCATCCTGGGCTGCCTGCAGCCACAGGGCTGCAGGTTGGACACCCCTACAAGTATAGCAGCTTTATTGAGTAGCTTGATAGGTGCCCGACCAGACACCTGTGAATGTGTTATATGCACATTTCACTTCTGAAGACATACGGTACCCCTCACCTCTTTTACTTCTGGCAGATGAGTCTGTTTCCCACATAGAGTTAAATAGGCATGAACTTCTTCCAGATTTCCAACCTCTACCTCTGAACATAACTTCTACCAGTGTACTTTGTGTTTTCACCACTGTCTCAAGGAAAGAAACATCTCCTTCCCCCTAGAATTACCCCCTATTCACTGTGTGGATTTCATCCTGAATTGTGTTTTTCAGCACCTTGAGCCTGTCCAATAACTTCAAACCCCCCTCCCCTTTTTTACTGCCCCCCCTTTTTTTGCCTTTTAAAAATAGTTGGGCATCTAGGATCTTAAGTGGCTGTCTTTTAATTGTGCCTTTTCAAGTCTATGGACCCATTTTCTCTTTTTCCATACTTCTTAGATGTGTGGAAATGTGTGTAGCCTCTATTTGAATTTCTATTCACTTCTCAGTTGTTGGCAGTCTTACTCTGTCCGTGACACTCTACTGAAATTACTCCTAAGCTCTCCTGTAGGTTTATTCATAGCTTATATATTTCTCAAGAAGATTGCATCTGTAGTATACCCTACTCAGTTGTGAGCTTTCACTTCATCTTTTGAATTATGATCTCATTATTTTCCCCATAAGTGGCTCAAACTGAATTGACTATCTGATTTCCAAATGTTTTGTTTTCTGTATTTTCTTTTTCATATTCTCATTCATTTCTATTGCTGCTTATGTTTGAAACTTTAAATTTTAACATATTTATTTTTAAAAATCTTCACCCAATGATATGTTTATTGATTTTAGAGAGCGAGTAAGGGGGAGAGAGAGAAACAGTTATGTGAAAGAGAAACACCAATCAGTTGCCTCCCACAGGCACCCCACCTGGGGATTGTACCCGCAGTCTAGATATGTGTACTGACTGGAATTGAACCTGTGACCTTGTTGTACGGGTTGATGCTCCAGCCAACTGAGCCACCTGGCTGGGGCTTAATATATTTTGTTATCATAGGTGGATTTTAAAAAGCAGTTTAGTGTGATAATTTTTACTTCTTTTCAATTTGCAAGGTTTCTGTGAATAACACTTTTAAGTGTTAACATTGTTATAAAATAACTTTGGCATTTTATTATGTATAATTAATATGTGATCATTGCTTATGTCTATATTCTGTATATTCTATCTAGCTTGTTATGCAAATGCCTGAAATATGGCATAAGGTCAGTTTGGTGCAATTTTTAGTTATTAAATGAGAATAGATTTCTGAACAGTAAATTGTAACTACTTTGTGGCCATTTTCAGTCAAATGATTTAGTGTATTTTTTTTTTTTTTTTTTAGAGCGAGGGGAAGGGAAGAGAAAGAGAGGGAGGGAAGCATCAATGTGTGGTTGCCTCTCACATGCCCCTTATGGGGACCTGGCCCACAACCCAGACATGTGCCCTGACTAGGAATGGAACCAGTGACCCTTTGGTTCACAGTCCACCACTCAGTCCACTGAGCCAGACCAGCCAGGGCCAACCTTGTTGGACATTTGATAAAATTATGAATCTACGATTGAACTTCCTCTATTGATTTTAGTTGTTTCAAAGGTAGATTAAGTTAGGTCATGTTCTGCTAAGGATCATTTTACCTTTGCCTTCTCTGCCTTTAATATTTCATACTTATCTGTAAAGGTTACACAGATTTTTAAAACAAGAAGTACAAATTTTGTGGTGGTTGTTGGAGTAGATTTCCTGTAAAGTAGAAAGTAAATCATTTGTATTTCTATTTAAGGGAGTTATCATAACCCAAATTGATAAAAACTGTTAACTTTTAATTTTTTTCTGATTTTATCAGAAAAAATAGCATCTTATTTTATTTGAAATGTCTGCAAAACAATCATGTTTATATTTTTCCCCTGTATCCTTTTCCTAACAATCCATTGGTAGGTATTGGTAATCATAGATATTGCGTGATGAATTTAAATAAAATTTTCTTTTGTACTTAAGTTTTATAAACCAGGTTTGAATTGTTAAGCTTAAAGTTTACTTCAAGAAAGAGAGTGCTCTGGTGAACTTTTTATTTTTAGTCAGCTTTTCTGTATTTCCATTTCTGAGTTTTGGTATTATATAGCTTGAAAAAAATCTAGGGAATTATAGGCTTTAGTAAAAATAGTCCTGAAATGCTGCTTTTCATTAACTCTTTCTAGCCTTTCTAAAATAAAGATTTACATTGGCAGGGTGATTTCTAGCAGCTTTGAAATGTGCACTAGGTCATTTTCTGTTCCAAAAGTTGGAATTTTTTGCTAAGTCAGATGAAGCTTGTTGTTTAACATGCTGATTTGTGTTACAGTCAACACATTCCCTGGATGTTTTGTTCACAGCACTGCTGGCGAATACCCAGGATTACAGTGTTTTCAAATAAATGTTTCGTAGGCACCTCAGACAGCAGGTTTATTTTATGAAGTTTTCCAATATGTGGTGGTTCATTTATGTGAAAATGTTTCTTATGCGAAATGTTTTAGTGTAATTTTCTGGATAGAATACTGGTAAAATAACCTGTTAATGATGCAGGTATTTAACATATTGAGATTTAAATGGCCATTGGAGAGTTAAACTCATTTGCTACATGCTAAAAACTTATTTTCTAGTGTATCCTATCTTTTAGTTCTAAGAAGACATGTTATTGTGTCTTTTATAAATACATACCTGAATCACAAAGAAATTTAGAAATATCAATAGGTGGTTTGACCAGAAACTACTTTTTATTGTCTAAATATTGCCAGTTATGTAGTTTCATTTTCTAAATCCTATTGTAGAGCCCTGTATAGACCAGTACTAGGGTTCTCTGTCTTTTCCAGAGTGAAAACTCCTTCTGATTGTCAACTTTATTGGACCACATAGAGAAAATCTACTTTTAGTCTGTATTGATTAAAGAAATTATATAATGACTGAAAGTTCCCAAAACGACTGTGAACTAAGTAATACTTTTAAATGAAAAGATTTTCTTTGCAGTGTTTATGAATACTGTTTTTAATTAATGCTGGCAGATGATCTCAGAGCCACATTGTATACCTGATCATGTCAGGTTTTTGGTAATCTGGGCCATGCCTAAGATACTCAACAGTGCATTCCCTAATATGTAACCCTTGGAGAGCAGCCTTGTACAAGAAAAACACTGTTTTATGCCTGTCACTCATTCTTTCTTTCTGTTTATCCCTTGACAAAAATTCGGGTGTACAGAAAAGTTACAAAAACAGTACAAAGAATTCCTACATATCTTTAACCTATGTTCTTTAAATGTTAATATTTTGTTTTTACCTTTTCTCTTTATATCTGTATTATTCTCTCCCCCTGAACTATTATAAGTTGCAGAGATGATGTCCTTTTACTCAGTTTTTTCCTAAAAGTTTTTATGTCTTTTTAGTTTTCTGTAATCCAAAATGTGTCTCAGTCTTTGTGTTGCTTCCTGACATTGACGTGACAGATGCTACTAGGTGGATTTTTTATTTAAGAATGGCCTTCAGTTTGGATTTGTTTGTTTTCTTGTGCTTAGAAATATCACAGTGAAGTGTATTCCTCTTAGTACATCATTTCAGGAGGCAAATGATGCTTAACGTTGATGATTCCGTTAAGGTGGGATCTGCTGGTTTCTTCCTTTTGATTAATATGTATCCTTGCGGTCATGCACTTTGAAGGTGTGTAAATGTTAAGAACTCTCAAGGGTTTTGCAAGATAAAAATTAGCTATGGATGCTGGCGGAAGATAGGAGATAAAGGACTTTTTTGGGGGGTGGTAAGGTCAGAGATAAAGGACTTTTTTATTTATAGTGATAGCAGTAGTCAGTCAGTATGTCAGTATTTGCCCTAGTTCCCCAACTCTGTTCCCACAGGGTGATGTGAATAGGACCAGGTGACTTATGCAAAAAAGAAGTTACATAATAGAAGTTACATAATAGGAGTTCTAGGCTTAGGAAACTTGAATCTTATACTAGGGGCAATAAGCCTGCCTGACATTTGCCCAAGAGGGAGTCATAATCTTTATTTTACTGGGCATTAGTCAGCCTGCCCTTTACTCAAGAGGAAAACATTATTTCTACCTTCCAAGGCTGCTCAATATACAAATATCGTTGAGAAGGTACTCCAGAACAAAGACTTGTAATACATGGAGAAACATGAGAGTCCCACAGTGAACCGTCTCCCAACAATAAAATCCTATTGCTCAAACTTTCACCCACTAGTTTTCGTATCCATTGATAATTATTGTTTGAATCAGTTATGATTGTTGCCAGATGGTAAATTTTTAAAAAATATTTTATTTATTTATTTTTAGAGAAAGGGAAAGGGAGGGAGAAGGAGAGGGAGAGAAACATGTATGTGCGAGAGATACATCGATCGGTTGCCTCTCGCATGCCCCCAACTGCGGTCCTGGCCTGCAACCCAGGCATATGCCCTGGCTGGGAATCAAACCGGTGGCTTTTCAGTTCTCAGGCCAGCACTCAATCCACTGAGCCACACCAGCCAGGCGGCAAATGGTAAATTTTTATTTCTGTCATTCCTTTATGTTTATTTTTTGTCTTTCCTGACCTCAGGTCCCTCACTCCTGCCCTCTGGGGTAACTTCCCAAGTAAACTCCCTAAGTACAGGCCTTTCTTTAAGATTCTACATTTAAGAGAACTCAGGCTAAGTCACAAGGAACCTCAAACTCAATATGTCTAAAACTGAGTTCAGTTTTTCCTCTAAATTGTCCTCTTGTTTTATTTTTTATTCATTCATTTATTAAATTAAAAAATACATTTATTTTGAGAGAGAGAGAGAAATGGAAACGTCAGTGTGAGAGAGAAACACTGACTGGTCACTTCCCATACGTGCCCCGGCAAGGGAGAGGATCCACAGCCTAGCCATGTGCCCTTGGGTGTACAGGACGGTGCTCCGAGCAACTGAGCCGCCCGCTGAGGGTGGGTTTAGTTTTTAAACATTTTCTATATTATTATTTGGTGGTTAGTTATTCTTTGTTTTTTTGGTGATCAGTTTTCAAGCCAGAAACACGGTTGTGTCAATTCCTTCCTTTCTTTGTTCCTCACCAAGTTCTGTGGTTCTTTCTTCTTCCTACCTGTTGGCACAGTCAGTACTTTCTATTTCATTCCCTTGACTATTAACAGTAGTCTTTCATGTGTTGCCATTATTGTTCCTTTCCAGTTTATCCTTTGCAAATTTGCTTGAATAATCTTTTAAAAATGCAAATATGAGGCACCCCACCACCCATAACCCCTTAGCCTGGAAGACAAGGGTCTTTAAGATCTGTGTCTTCTTTTACAGCTGTCCTTCTTCTCAAGGATTATCTTTTTCTTTAGCTGCCCCCTCTTCTGGCAAGTTAATGTTCTGGTGTGGAGATTGGCAAAATTTCTTGCAGGGCTAGATGGCAAATATTTTAGGCTTTGCAAGGCACATGTGGTTTCTGTTGCATACTTTTTTTTTTTAACAACTCTTTAAAAATGTGAAAAACATTCTTAGCTTTTGGGCCATACAAAAATAGTCTGGGTAAGATTTGGCCAACCATAATTTGTGTGTCTCTGTTCTAGCCAAATAAAACTAGTATATCATGTATTTCATTATTCTGTGCCCTTATATATGCTGTTGGTTGGTACTGCATGGAGTATCCTCTCCTACATAGCTGACTTCTTCACATCCTCCTTTCGCATTTAGCTCATAGGTTAACTTCTTACTGAATCCTTTTTTGTGCTCCTTTAGCGCATATGTTAGTCACCCCCTTTCTTTTGCCAGCTGAATCCTTTATGTTGCTGCTGTCACAAATGAGGTAGTTATTCATGTACATACGTTTACCTCTTGCTAGGAGTTCATTGATGAAAAAATATGTTTGTTTATTGCTAATTATTCCTTTTCCTAAATGTCTTTACTTGATTTGAATATAAAAAATTACACTTAGCTCTGGCTGGTGTAGCTCAGTGGATTGAGCATGGGCCTGCGAACCAAACAACCGCAGTTTGATTCCCAGTCAGGGCACATGCCTGGGTTGCAGGCCAGTTCCCAGCAGGGGACGCACGAGAGGCAACCATACATTGATATTTCTCTCCCTCTCTTCTACCCTTCCCCTCTAAAGAAAAATAAAATAAAATCTTTAAAAAAAAATTACACTTAAAAATGGTAAATTTTATGTTATGTGTATTTTACAATTTTTTGACTTTAACTTTTTAAAAATATTTTATTTATTTATTTTAGAGACAGGAGAAGGGAAGGAGAAAGAGAGGGAGAGAAACATTGATGTATGAGGGAAACATCAATTGGTTGCCTCTTGCATGTGCCCCTACCAGGGACTGGCCCGCAACCCAGGCATGTGCCCTGGCAGAGAATGGAAATGGCAACCTTCCTCTTTGCAGGACAACATTCAGCCAACGGAGCCATGCTGGTCAGGGCAACTTTTTATTTTTTAATTACACTTGGCGTACAATATTGTATTAGTTTTAAGTCTACAGTCTAGTGATTAGACATAATTATATTACTTGTTGAGTGATCATCCCAATAAATCAAGTACCCATCTGACACCATACACAGTTATTACAATGTTATTGACTATATTTCTAAACTGTATTTTACATCCTCATGACTATTATGTAACTACCAATTTGTATTTCTTTTATTATTTTCTATTTTTAAGCACTTTTTTCTTTTATTATTTATTCTAGAGAGAAAAGAAAGGAGGGAGGAAGGGGGGAGAGAAACACTGATGTGAGAGAAACATCGATTGATTGCCTTTTGTATGCCCTGACAGGGGACAGAACCTATAGGCCAGGCATGTGCCCTGACCAGGAAATAAACCTAGCCTTTTCGTTTGTGGGACAAAGACCAACCAACTGAGCCACACTGGCCCATGCCCAATGCCCAATTAGTATTTCTTTGTATTAGTATCCATTCACCTTTTTCACCCATTCCCCACCCCCTTTTCAACATCAAAATGTGCTCTGTATCTGTGAGTCTGTCTCTGTTCTACTTATTTGCTAATTTTGTTTTATAAATTTCATTGTTCATAGGTATGTTTTTATTGCCATTTTATTATTCATATTTTTATCTTTTTTCTTCTTAAAGAAGACCCTTTAACATTTTATGTAGTACTGGTTTGGTGGTGATGAAGTCCAAGAGGGTTGATCTTGTTTGGGATTCTCTGCACTTCTTGGATGTGAATGTCTCTTTCCTTCACCAGGTTAGGGAAGTCTTCTGTCACTATTTTTTTTACGTAGGTTTTCAGTTCCTTGCTTGCTCTCCTGCCACTCCCATGATTTAAATGTTGGTTTTCTTGAAGTTGTTGCAGAGACTCCTTACACTGTCTTCATTTTTATGGATTCTTTTTTTCTTGTCTTTTCTGCTTCCTTATCTTCCAGGTCTCTGATTTGATCCTTTGCTTCATCTACTCCATCATCGATTCCCTATAATGTAGTCTTCATTTCAATTAATATATTCTTCATTTCTGAATGGTTCTTTTTTATGTTTTCTAGTTCAGTTTTTATGTTTCCTGTGTCTTTGTTAAAATTCTTACTACGTTCATCTATTTTTCCCCTAAGTTCATTGGGCATCCTTATAACCAGTGTTTTGAACTTTGCATCTAGTAGATTGCTTGTCTCCATTTTGTTTAGTTCTTTTTCTGGAGTTTTGTTCTGTTTTGTTTGGGACATGTTTCTTTGTCTCCTCATTTTGGCAGCCTTCCTGTGTTTGTTTCTCTGTATTTAGTAGAGCTGCTACACCTCCTGGGTTTGATCCTGTGGCCTAATGTAGTAGGGTTCTGTAGGTCCAGTGGCACAACCTCCCCTATCACCCACCCTGGGCACTCCCAAGTGCCCCTCCCCCTCCTGCCCTTTGTGGGCTGTGTGCACCCTCCTGTTGTAGTTGAGCCATTTATTTATTTTCATTTCTACTGAATTTATTGGGGTGACACCGCATAATAAAATGATAGGTTTCAGGTATACAATTCTGTAGTACGTTATCTGTATATTATATTGTATGTTCCCCAAGTCAAGTCTCTTTCTATCACCATTTATCCCCCGTATACCCTCTTCTATCTCCACACAATCCCCTTGTCGTTGAGCCTCTATTGGTGTTGTCACCTCAGTGGGAGGGATTCACCCCCAGGCTGATTGGTTGCAAGGACTGGCAGGGACCATTGTGGAGAATAAGCTGTGCAGTGGCCCATCCCACACATCAGGACTTTTAACATCACCGGGGCTCTGGTGCCTGCTGTGTTGCCCCTTGAGTGTATTGCTTGTGGAGATTGTCGGATGGTGCTTTGACATGGTCTGAAGGTGTCCACTCGGTGCACTTTTATGCATCTCAGGAGGTGCAGAGAAAGGCCACCTCTGTTGTGCCGTGGCCAACGGCATAAACTACAGAGTGATCTACATGTGGCTGCTACTTGTGCTGGGCTTAGAGGTGCCTGGGAGAGGCCAAGCTCTGAACCAAGGCTGACTGGCACTAGTGTTGGGCCTGGGGCCACTTAGTCAGAGGAATGGGGCATGTGGAGGCCAGATGCTGCTTGCTTGAGAGATTAGGAAGTAGCTTGAGTGGGCAAGTCGGGTGGACACGGGTCTTAGTTAATCACTGGGACAGGGCTAATGGTGTTAACCAGGTTGATGGAGGCTCAGACAGGGTGCATCTTCCTGGCTTGTGGGGGAAGGGCTGAGAAAAGAAATAATAGCCTCTACCAGCATGTCTGTCTGGGATAATGCTGCCCCTCCAACTCTTGCCTCAAAGCCAGATAATTCAGTTCCTTTTTGTATGTCCCTTTGCTTTTTTAGCTGCAGCCTCCAGTACTAGAGTTTAGAGCAAGTGAGGCAGAGTTAAGTCCATGTGTGAGACCTTTAAGAGGAATGCCTAGGACTCCGGCAGCCTTTTGTCTCACTCAGCCATGATTCCCACTGGTTTTTAGAGCCAGAAGTTATGGGGACTTTTCTTCCCAGCCCTGGAACCCTGGGCTTGGGGGTGGCCTGGAGTTGGGCTGGGTCCCCTCACTCTCAGAGGGTACCTCTGAAGCTGAGATATCCCTCTGGATCTTTATCTGCTACACATGGGTTCTGGGTCTCTGCCCCTCCTTAAAAGTCTCCATGTGGCCTCTTCATTATATCCTTAGTTGTAGGACTTCCGTTCAGCTAGATTTCAGGTAGTTCTGAATGGGGGGTGTTCTGCAGTTTATTTGTAATTTTGACGTGGTTGTGGGAAGATGCAAGTAACATGTTTACCTATGCTACCATCTTGACTGGAAGCCTGAATTTAGTCTACCACAACTTTTTAAAAAGTTTATTTTTATTTAGTTTTAGAGAGAGGGGAAGGGAAGGAGAAAGAGGGAGAGAAACATCGATGTGCATTGATTGACCAGTTGCCTCTCACATGTCCCCAGCTGGGGACCTGGCCTACAGTCCAGGCAACCCTGACTGGGAATTGACTGGTGACCTTTTAGTTCATAGGCTAACATTCAGTCCACTGGTCCACACCAGCCAGGGCTCTACTATAGTTTTTTTACAAGGAGAAATTAAAACTTCAGAATTGGCCCTGATTGGTGTGGCTCAGTTGTTTGGGTGTTTTTCTGCAAGGTGGAAGGGTCTCTGGCTCGAGTCCCAGTTAGGGCACATGCATGGGTTGTGGGTTCAGTCCTGGTCTGGGTATGTGCAAGAGGCAGCTGAGCAGTGTTTCTCTCTGGCATCCATATTTCCCTCTTTCTCTTTTTCCATCCCTTTCCCTCTAAAAATAAGATACTAAAAAATAAAATAAAAATTGAGAATTGGCCTTGCAGAGTAGCTGAATGGGTTAGAGTATTGTGCTGGTATGCCAAGGTCACAGGTTTGATCCTCTATTAGGGCACATACAAGATCCAACCAATAAATACATAAATAATTGAATAACATCAATTCAATTTCCTCTCTCTCTAAAATCAATAAAAAAAGATGCAAAAAATTGAGAATCGAACAAGTAAAAGAAGAACGGTGATTACAGGTAATGCAAGGCATTATTGTCTTTAATTAAATCTATTTGTGATGTCAGAGCACATTTGAAAGAAGAACCTGATAACAAACAGAATGTGTATAAATTTGGCAGAAAATGATTCAGACTTTTCATATTGGCTAATGAATATAAGGTAGTAGAATATTTCAATCTCTGCTTTCTCCCACTTTTTTCAGAAGATTTGTAATATGTATACTAAGAAAAAAAAGTAGTTTTATTTTGGCTAGTGTCAGACCCATGCTCATGGGTGTTGATACTGGTTACATAGCTGTTTTAGTAATTTTAAAAGGATGCAAATAATTTAAATAGACTTCAGAAGGGTCTTAAAGTTTTGTAGAGGAATGGAAAATAAAGCCCATTAATCAAAGTTAAAGTACCTTAGATTATTAAGCTTGAAGATTGGAAGCATAATGGGTGCTGTAACAAGGGTCCTCACCATCCTCTGAGTGGTATTTTATAGGCAACTCCAGCTCACAAAGGAGTAGAATTTCAAAACTTTAGTTTCTTAGTTGATAAGAACAAATGACAAATTAATGAATAGCATAGCTGCTGTTATACTAATAACATAGTATACATGGCTATGAAAAAATAATAGGAAATAGTATTTTACTGAATGTTTCAGACCCTGTGGACTTCAGCAGCTCCTTGGAATACTGTACTCTGTAAAATCTGTAAATGTGCACCATAAACCCTGACTGATATGGCTCAGAAGGTTGCGCATTGGCCCACAAACAGAAAGGTTGCTGGTTTGATTCCAGGTCAGGGCACATACCTTGGTTACATGCCAGTCCCCTGTTGGGGGCATGTGAGGGGCAGCTAATCAATGTCTCTCCTTGTATTAATGTTTCTCTCCCTCTCTTTCTCCCTCCCTCCCTCTCTCACTAAAAATAAATAAATAAAATCTTCAAAAAAATACGCAGTATAAAATACTCTTATTACGTCATGTTGTTATCTGATGGAGGGTGGGAAAAGGGAAAGGCTAAATACTTGGATATGCCAGGGAGTCCCAGTGGTCAAGTTAATTAGTAATTTTGTATTATTTTTGGGGGTCTATTATAAAAACTATCTCTAGCACCACTCCTACCCCCTTCTTCTTACGTGCTATGTGTTGTATGTGACATCCTGTTTATTTTCTGAAGTCCCCTTTGAGATTGGTTTCACAGAGCAGTGGTTGGGTTATTGGTTGGTGAGGAGTAATTACTTTTTCTAAGCTTCCTTTAGTTGGCCTTGGTTGGGGCCCTTGCTTTAACTAATTGCCTTCTAGTTTGGTGTGTTGGGAAAGGAAAGGTAGGAACAGCAGGATTCAGAAATTGCCATCGTTTCTTTAATATGTCTAAGGCATTTACTTGGATCTCAGCTGTTGTCCACAGAACACCTTAATTTAGCATGGCAAGGATTGGCCTAGAGTGGTATGCATTTGATTTTCTAGGACTTCTTGTTGAAGACTCAGACAGAGGACCCTGAATTGGTAGGACTTAAATTTGCCTAGTTTTTGTACAGACTAGATCACTGATTCTCTGAGGTTAGTGTCATTGTACGCGACTTTAGGAGTTTGTACGTGTACAGATGCCTGGAACTCATCACAGACCTACCAGATCAGAGTCTTTTCTGGGTGCAGTTTTATATATACATTATTTATTTATTTATTTACATTATTTATTGATTTAACTTTTTATTAATGCAAAATGTCATTGTACTGAAAAGTAGTTAGGATAGTATAGTGAACTCCTTTTTATAATCAAGGTAATGTAATGAACAGTTTATGACTAACCTTATTTAATCCATATCCCCATCTATTTTCTCTTATTATTTTGAAGCAAAACCCAGACATATTATTTTATCTCTAAATATGAAATATATATATATTAATAGATTCCCCAGATGATTAAAAACTTTTTGAACAGGTCATACATATACATAGTAAAAATTAAAGTGGTAAAGAGGATGTACAGGGAATAACACATCTTTCTCATTGCCCCTGATATTCTTGTTACTTTTCTCTAAGGCAAAGAAATCTACAATTTTTTAATGTATGTACAGATATTCAATGTATATTTAAATATATACACATGTAAGTCACCTTTTTACATTAAACACACATTTAATAAATATTTAAATATTACACATTTTTCTGAATCTTCCATTTTTTTCAGATAATAATAATATTTTCAGAGCCAGGCCTTAGTAGGGTAAAGAGATTGATTTCATTCTTTTTAAAGACTATAGATGGTTTATTTATCAAGGTGTATCTAACCAGTGCCTTTTAGATGGATGTTAGTTATTTCCAATATTGTATTTCTTTACACAATGCTGCATGAATATTCTTGTACTAACTGTGAATGAGTTGTCTGATTCTGGATGAGAGGACATACCCCTTGGCAGTTTTGTATTGCCAAGTTGCTTTCTTACCATGTATGTATGGTATGCAGGGTTCTCTAGCCTCACCAGTTCCATTTTTAAAACACTTTTCAAGTCTGTCCTATTTGTGCTTTTGCTTTTGTTTAAATCCTTGAATATTTTTATAATAGCTGCTTTAGAAATTCTTGTCTGTGAGTTATATCATTTGTCTTTCTGAATCTATTTCTGTGGGTGTGGGTCATAGAAGTGACTTTTTGGCAACAGTCATAATAGCTGAAGAACTAACTAAAGTAGAGCTATTGAAAATGCCTATCTTCTCCAAGGGAAAAAAATTTTGATGGAATTTAATTGTTCTTATAAATTAAGCATTTGATCCTTTTAAAGTTTTCTTCATGACATTTAAAATTAAAGTTTTCGTAATGTTCTTTTTCTCTTTCTTCTGCAGGTATGGCCTCACAAGTCTTGGTTTACCCACCATTTGTTTATCAAACTCAGTCAAGTGCCTTTTGTAGTGTGAAGAAACTCAAAGTAGAGCCAAGCAGTCGTGTATTCCAGGAAAGAAACTATCCACGGACCTATGTGAATGGTAGAAACGTTGGAAATTCTCATCCTGTCACGAAGGGTAGTGCTTTTCAGACAAAGATAGCATTTAACAGACCTCGAGGACACAACTTTTCATTGCAGACAAGTGCTGTTGTTTTAAAAAACACTGCGGGTGCTACAAAGGTAATAGCAGCTCAGGCGCAGCAAGCTCAAGCAGAGGCACCTCAGATTGGGGCGTGGAGACATAGATTACATTTCCTAGGAGGCCCTCAGCGATGCGGATTGAAGCGCAAGAGTGAGGAGTTGGAGAATCAGAGCAGCGCAATGCAGATTGTCGATGAATTGTCCATACTTCCTGCAATGTTGCAAACCAACATGGGAAATCCAGTGACAGTTGTGACAGCTACCACAGGAACAAAACAGAATTGTACCACCGGAGAAGGTGACTATCAGTTAGTGCAGCATGAAGTCTTATGCTCCATGAAAAATACTTATGAAGTTCTTGATTTTCTTGGTCGAGGCACTTTTGGCCAGGTAGTCAAATGCTGGAAAAGAGGGACAAATGAAATTGTAGCAATCAAAATTTTGAAGAATCATCCTTCTTATGCACGTCAAGGTCAAATAGAAGTGAGCATATTAGCAAGACTCAGTACTGAAAATGCTGATGAGTATAACTTTGTACGAGCTTATGAATGCTTTCAGCACCGCAACCATACCTGTTTAGTCTTTGAGATGCTGGAACAAAACTTGTATGACTTTCTGAAACAAAATAAATTCAGTCCCCTGCCACTAAAAGTAATTCGACCCATTCTTCAACAAGTGGCCACTGCACTGAAAAAATTGAAAAGTCTTGGTTTAATTCATGCTGACCTCAAACCAGAGAATATTATGTTGGTGGATCCTGTTCGGCAACCTTACAGGGTTAAAGTAATAGACTTTGGGTCGGCCAGTCACGTATCAAAGACTGTTTGTTCAACATATCTGCAGTCTCGGTACTACAGGTAGGTGACAATACTTGTTGGTCATTGAATAAATGCTGAATTTATGCTAACTGAAATTAATTTGTGTGTGATGAAAAAAGACTGCTTTAGATAAAGAAGTCAAGACAAGATCAGTTTAGGTTTCAGGTTTTAACAAGATTTTTAAAATTTAGGTATAAAATCTGCGAAGCAGAATAGTAATCTTTACTGCAAAGTTCAATGCGAAAGACGTTTCATTATTTTTATTGTTAATAGAAGACCTGAAGGTATGATTATCAAGCAGAAGTTTAATATGTTGGAAAAGGGCTTATAATACAATACCTTTTTTATATATCTTTGGGCATTTCAGCACTTAAGAGAACTGGTTTATGGCCCTGTCCAGGTGGCCCTGTTGGTTGGAGTGTTGTCCCCGTACACCAAAAGGCTATAGGCTCAGTCCCTGGTTGGGGTGTATATGAGAGGCAGCCAATGAATGTTTCTCACTCATGTTGATGTTTCTCTCTCTCTCTCTCTCCCTTCCTCTCTCTCTTAAATCAATAATAAAAAGACAGAACTTTTTATTGTTGATTTGTTAAAATCAATAATATGTAGATCAGATGTAACTTAACATTTAGAAAATTTATAAGAATTCAAAAAACACATTTCCATGGCTGCCATGAATGTTTAGGCCACCTTTTCATAAGAAGTTTTATTAGGTTCTTTCCACCTATATGCTATTTATAGTGCTATGGATGGATTTAAAGAAGAAAATAATTTCCATGTTGATACAGTGCTACAATGTCATGATTAGTAAAATACTCACTTCAAGTACAATATTCTTATGGGCCAGCCAATGATGATCAAGATTCCAAAAATCTTCTTGTGTATGTAAGTGATTTGAATTTTATAATTGAGTTTTATAATTTTGAGAAAATTTTTTCACGTCAGCCTGCATGAGTTTATCAAAATTTTTAGAACATGAGGATTATTAATTTAGGCTCAAAAGGGGGAAGTTATTTTCAGGTATTACATCTGCCTGTGCATTATCTTCTAACAGCGATTAACTTCTTCCAAATATGTGCTGCAGTACTCAGGACAAGATGAAAGAGAAATAATTAGCTACTACAAAAATCAGCTTCAGGAGTTTGTCCAAGGTGCAGGTGTAGATGGATGCTGTGCTGGCTCCTTCATAAGAATACATCAAATGTACCCCAATGTTTAGAGTAAATCCTGCTGAGGGACAGTTATGACCTAACTGAACAGCCTCTGCACAATGAGCAAGATTGACTGACCGCATAGATAAGGTTGGGGAGCCATAAGAGCTGACGGAGTAACCCAGTGGAGGAACTGGAGAATGCCATTATTTATGATTCCCCTGAACCTGGATAGCAAGTGGGTGCTCTGTCCCTGTATAGTACACACAGGTTCTCTGGCAGACCTGTGTGGTACTGTAGCACATCCCCAGGCACCTGTACTGGAGCTAAATCCAGCAGAAACAGGAGGGCACCATAGTGTGTATACAAGAGGCCTCTTCCGAAGATTGATCCAGCAGGTGCAGCAGGGTGCATGCACAAGTGGGACTTCCCAGCACAGAGACAGTGAGGAGTTAGAAAAAGTTTATGCTATCCACACTCTGGGCTTCCCTGTCCTGAGTGAATGGTGTGCTGCTGTGTGCACACCCGTGCAGGAGCTCCTGCCTCTGCTCACAGAGAGTGTGCTCATATAAGGCTGTGTCACCTGGATAAAGGATGGAACGGGGCAGGCATGCATACCAGTCCTGTCCAGACCCTACACTGATTGAGGACATGAAAGCAACAAGGCACGCAGGCAGGAGCAATCTGTACATAGTGAGAGGGGTGCTGCTATGTGTGCACATGTACAGGAGTACCACTTCCTGTCTCTGCTTCCCAGACAGAGTTCAGAACTACCAAAGTTCGTCTGTGTGCACATGTAAGGATGCACCACCTGGGAAAGGGGAGGATCTAGGAAGGCATGCAGAGCAGCCCCACCCAGACCTTACTTCTACTGCAGACAGAGCAACAGGGCACTCAGGCAGGGCTGCCCTGTGTGGTGAGAGGGGGTCTGGCTGAGATCACTGTTGCACCACAGAGGGGCAGAAATACCAAAGTACTGTTGTGTATGCTCATGCATGCCTGCCTCAACCCTGCTCTGACTGGATAATTTAAGCAACCGTGCAAACCCCCAGGGCTGCTTATAGAGTGAGTGGGGCGTGGCCAAGTGTGCAAGGAGCCATACTGCCCGGAAGGGGAGCACAGCTAGCAAAGTGCCGAGGTGTGTGCACACAGGCAGGCCTGCCCCAATAGAAGAGGGGAGGACCTTGTGGGACCTTGAAATGCAATCTTGCAAATCAACCCTGCCCAGATCTAGCTGGGATCATAGATGGTTAATTCGATAGGGTATTCCAAGAGCTCATGGAGGGGCTCTGCTTGCATCAGGCAACCCCATCCAGATTAGAAGAGCAAGGAAGCTAGCATACACCAGGTTACCCCCATCCAAACCTGCTTCTCCAGGCCAGGTAATATAGAAAGAAATAATTTGCTTGGTACAGAATTCAAAGGTACAGTCATAAGGATGCTCAACAAACTTGAGAAGACAATCAAGAAGCTCAGAGAACATTTAAACAAAAAGGTACAAAGTGTAAAGAAGAACCAATCAGATGGAAAACACAATGACTGAAATGAAAAATACATTCAAAGGAATTGATAGCAGATTAGTTAATTCTGAAGCATGGGTTAGTGGTCTGGATGACAGAATAGCGGAATTCACCCAATCAGAACAGCAAAAACAAAAAAGTATTTCAAATGAGGATAGTATAAGAGTTCTCTAGGATAACATGGAGCATCCTAACATTTGTATCACAGGGATTCCAGAAAGACAAGAGAGAGACAGGGGCAGAAAGAGTATTGAAGAAGTAATATCTGAAAACTCTCCCGACCTGGGGAAGAAAACTTACATCCAGGTCCAGGAAGCACAGAGAGTTCCAAAAAAGATGATGAACCCAAAGAGACCCAAGCCAAGATATATTATAATGAAAATGACAAAAGCTGTGCTCCTCTCAAGAGACATAGGGTGGGAGAATGGATAAAGAAGTGACACATCAGTATACTGCTTACAAGAGATTCACATCATATAGAAAGACACACAGCCTGAAAGTGAAGGGATGGAGAAATATTCTGTGCATATAGAAATGAAAATATAGCTGGGGTCAATACTCACACCAGACTAAACAGAGTTTAAAACAAACAATGTAAGAAGAAACAAAGGAGGGCATCACATAAGTTTAAAGGGGTCAGTCCAAGAAGAGGATATAGCAGTTGTAAATTTCTACACACCGTACCGAGGACTACTTCAGTATATACATGAAGCAAATGTTAGTGGACATACAGGCAGAAACTAACAGTAATATTATAATAGTTGGGGACTTTAATACTTTATCTCAACAGATAGATTATCCAGACAGAAAAATAATAAGGAAGTAATGGCCTTCAATCTCATATTACACAAGTTTGGCTTGATAAACATTTATAGAGCATTTCACCCAAAACCTGAAGGTTATACATTTTTTTCAAGTGCATGTGGAACATTTTCTACGATTGATCACATACTAGGTCACAAAATAAATCTGTATAAATTCAAGAAGATTGAAATTATATCAAGTATATTTTCTGATGGTAATGGCATGAAACTAGAAATCAGCAGGTAAAAAACTGGAAATAACACAAATACATGGAGATTAAACAACATTCTTCTAAACAACCAGTGGATTGAAGAGGAAATCAAACAGGAATGGAAAACTACCTTGAGACAAATGAAAGTGAAAACCACCTTACAAAATCTATGGGATGCAGCAAAGCAGGAAAAATCCCAAATAAACAAACTAAACTTACACTTATAGAAACTAGAAAAGGAGAAACAAATAAAACCCATAGTAAGTAAAAGGAAGGGCATAACAAAGATCAGAGTAGAAGTACATAAAATAGAAAATAGAGAAGCAGTAGAAAAGACTAATGAAACTAAGCTGAATTTTTGAAAGAATAAATAAAATCAATAAGCTGCTAGCCAGACTCATCAAGCAGAAAAGAGAGAACACAAAATCAGAAATGAAGAGGAGGTATTACAACTGATACCACTGAAATACAAAGAAAGGATCATTAAAGAATACTATGAATAATTATATGTCAACAAATTTGACAGTCTAGAAGAAATGGATAAAATTTTAGCAATGTACAACATTCCAGGACTAAAGCAGGGAAAAACAGAATATGAATAGACCAATCACTAGCAATGAAATTGAAGCAGTAATTAAAAAAAAAAAAAAAAAAACTTCCAGCAAACAAAGGCCCAGGACCAGATGGTTTCACAGGTGAATTCTACCAAACATTTGACGAATAATTAGTAGCTTCTTCAAACTATTACAAAACAATTAAAGAGGGAACACTTCCAGACTCATTCTGTGAGGCTAGCATTACCCTGATGCCAAAATCAGACAAAGACACTACAAAGAATTACCAGCCAATATCCCTGATAATATAGATGCCAAAATTTTCAACAAAATATTAGCAAAACAAATTTAACAGTGCATTAAAAGGATTATATACCATGACCAAGTGGGATTTTATCAGGGATTCCAGGGTGGTTCAACCTTCATAAAACAATGTAATTCATCACACCAACAAAGCCAAGGGTAAAAAATCACATGATTAGCTCAATAAATGCGCAAAAAACATGACAACTTAACATCCATTTATGATAAAACTGAGTAAAGTAGGTATAGAAAGAACTTAGCTCAACTTAATAAAAGCTATTTATGACAAACCCACATCTAAGATTATAGAGTGGTGAAAAGCTAAAAGCTTTTCCTCTAAGATCAGGAACAAGACAAGGATGTCCACTCTTGCTGTGATTATTCACATAGTACTGGAAGTCCTAGCCATAGCAACCAAACAAGAAAAATAAAAGGTATCCAAACAGGCAAGGAAGTAAAACAGTCTATATTTGCAGATGACATAATACTATATATAGAAAATACTAAAGAGTCTACCCAGAAATTAATAGAATAAAAATTTAGTGAAGTAGGAGGATAAAACATTAATATACAGAAAGTTGTCACACTCCTGTACAGTAATAACTAGCAATCATAAGGGGAAGTGAAGAAGACAATCCCATTTACAGCTGCATCAAGAAGAATAAAATACCTAGGAATAAACTTCACCAAGTAGGTGAAAGACCAGTGCTCTGAGAACTCGAAGACTCTTAAGAAAGAAATTGAAGGAGACACAAATGGAAGGATATACCATGCTATGGATTGAAAGGATTAAAATTGTTAAAATGACCTTGTTACCCAAAGCAAATTACAGATTCAATGCAATTCTTATCAAAATACCAATGTAATTATTCTTAGAACTAGAACAAATAATCCTAAAGTTTACATGGAACCACAAAAGACAACAAATAACCAAGGCAATCTTGAGAAACAAGAACAGAGTTGTAGATACGCTCCCTAATCTCAAACAGCTACAAAGCTATAATAATAAAAACAGCATGGTACTGACACAAAAAACACACGTAGATCAATGGAACAATAGAGAGCTTATATGGTCAACCCATGTATAACAAAGGACATAATAAGATACACTGAAGTAATGACAGTGCCCTCAAGTGTTGTTGGGTAAACTAGACAGATACAACATGCAAGAAAAAAAAAAAGAAACTAGACTACTCTCAAACCATATACAAAAATAAGCTCAAAATGGGTTAAAGACTTAAATGTAAGGCTTGGAATTATAAAACTCCTAGGAGAAAACACATGAAATACACTTTTTAACATCAGTGTGTATAACAACTTTTTGGATATGTTCCTTCAAGCAAGGGGAAATGAAAGCAGAAATAAAACCGATGGGACCACATCAAACTGAAAAACTTCTGCACGGTGAAGCTAACCAAACAAAAATGCAACCTATTGAATAAAATATATTTGCAAATGATACATCTGATAAATGTTTGATACTTAAAATATATAAGAAACTCATACAATTCAATAACTAAAAATAAGCAATGGATTGAAAAATGAGCAGAGGCCATGCATAGACATTTATCCAAAGAGGACTGACAGGTGGCTAACAGACATATGGAAAGATGCTCCACGTCGTTGTTCATTAGGAAAATGCAAATCAAAACAAGATACCACCTTGCATGTCAGAATAGCTATTATCAAAATTCAACAGATAACATGTTGGCAAAATGTGGAGAACAGAGTACCCCTGTGCACTGTTGGTAGGACTATACACTGGCGTAGTCCTTGTGGAAAACTGAATGGAGCTTTCTGAGAAAACTGAAGATAGATGTATTAGCAATTCCACTAATAGTGCAATTCCACCCAGCAATTCCACTTCTTAGTATTTACCCAAAGAAAATGAAAACACTAATTCGAAGACACATGCACACCTATGTTCACTGCAGTATTTACAGTAGCCACGATATGGAAGCAGCCTAATTGTCCATTGGTAGACGAATGGATAAAGAAGATGTGGTATATACACAATGGAATGTTATTACACTAAATGAAGTAAGTCAGGCAGAGAAAGATGAGTCCCATATGGTTTCCCTTGTATGTGGAATCTAAACAAAACAAAACAAAAACACTCACAGAAACAGAGACCAGAATAGAGGGGTGGGGGAATGGGTGGAAGAGGGAAGGTAAGTATAATCAATAATGTGATAAGTTTACATGGTGCCAGATGATTGTGATTACTCAAATTAGTGTGATGATCACATTGTAAGGCATAAAAATTTTCAGTCACTGTATTGTACCCTGAAACCAACAGCCACTATAAGATTGTATACCAACTTTAGTTAAATTAAAAATTGCATTAAAAAAATCAATTCCAAACGTATGCCATACTAGTAGGACATCAGAAGATTTCTGTATTTACATCACTTGGTGATTATTAGAAATTAGGAATATAGACTAATTTACCCTTTAATACATTCCTGATTATTTGATTTTTTTTTTTGTAGTATGAGAGTGCTACATACTGTTCTTAAACATACTATTCTTAAACACACTAGATGGTTTAAAGTTATAGTTGTGGCAGGGTAATGAGTCTTAATATCTCACTAAGAGAGATTAAGATTTATATGATCCTTTGTTTCTCTGACAAACTTTATTTTCAATTGAGTGGAATATAAGATTAGCTTTCACTTAACTTCTTTCTGGACACATTATTTTTAAATCTTATTTAGCAGCATGAAAAGAAGAGGGGTGTTTTTTCCTTCCCTTTTTACTCTTTGGATTCTGTTTTAAGAGCTTTTAGTAGTCAGCTAGCATATTATATAAGCTCCTGAGCTCCACCTGCTTGGGCACTATATTTAGTTCATTTGTTAGTAAATGACTTCATTTTAGTTGAAGCCTGCATTATTCTGCATATCAGATTTAGTCCATGTGATACCTAGATTCCTTTTGTGTATTTGAAATTTTCTGGATCAGAGTACAAAAGAAAAAAACTATTTAAAATTTTTGTACTTGACATTATCTGTTATAAAATATTTCAAGAGAGTAAAGAAAATTCTTTAAAAAGCAATCTCAAGTCCTAAATTTTTTATGATACTGGTTTCTGCTAGTATTAGGCCTTTACACAAATATTAGCCTATTTTGGCAATGAAAAAAAGAAGAGCTATGAGTAATTGTAGTAGTTTCTAATTTGTTTTTATATTAAAATTTTCAAGTAAATAATCTATCTGAATTTTGGAAGCTTTATAATTACTGTGTTAAATTACAGGTTCTGTGTTTAGAATTAGGAAAAAAGGGAAGTTTTTATTTGTAAACAAAGTGCTGAGAGTTTGGTGGATGATGTCTGATGTTGGTTGACAAAAACAATTTAAATTGGACTTTATGTCAGTTAGATCCAAGAGTTAGAAGAGTTAGTAAATATTGAGGTAGATGGATGAAAATGTAGTATAGTCCTTAGTCAGGTACTGTCTTAATATGTAGTGTAATTTTACTTGAAAATAGCAGGTAACCATTACCTGCTATTAACCATTGAAAAAAACCATTTTTTCAATGTTTTTTGCAGTTTGTATTTACAAACATTACCAAATCTGGATTCGTTTATGAATGAGTTTACTTATAAATCTGTTTAGGCAATAACTAAAAGTCTTATCCTTGATTTTTTACTCTTTGTTTTAAAAATATGTTGTATTTAAAAAATAAAAGCAGGAAGTGGAAACTTACCAAATTAAATATTTTTGAGCTAATCACAGTAGGAACACACATACCCCAGGTTCCAAGGTAAATGATTTATGTTTAAACACAGGTTCGTGTGTTATTTTATTTCTTTGAACTGTACAACCCAGAAATGTAGTAGGGATGTCTTAAAATAGACAGGGGACAGTGGCCAGAAATTGTTGACTACTATAGATGGTGAGGCTGTCTAGCTCTTGTGGTGATATAAGCCAGAAGTACATGCTAAGGGCGTTGATTTGCTCAAGGTCAGCATGTTCTAAATTCAGCTGCTTGAGTATGGTTTCTGTCAAAAAACACATAAGGCTCTTGAATGCATAAAAGGTTTTAGCAGCAGAAGGTGGTGTATTTATGAGGTGTGGTGGCAACATTCAGGTCATGAATATCTTTTTCTTTTTCAAATATAAATTTCAGCCTGTGGTTCTGAGTCATTTCAGAACACAGAGACAAGAAAGTGGGCTGTGAAGTAACCTTATAGCACTTGGTATTCTTTGCTACTGCACTAAGTAATTTAGCATGAATTGTTGTTGAAGTAAACAGTGCTTTCTATATTGCATGTAATAGCAGACAGAAAGGCCTGTAATTAATGGTAAACTATTTAGGCTTATCAGTTTTTGTTTCGGGCATTCCCACCCCTCATGCCTTATTAGATCCTTAATTTCCAAAGAGAATGTTCCTGGAATAAAATAAAGGTACATAGAATGGCCCCCAAATAATAACTAATATTTTACACATGGTACTTTATAATACTAGAAGACCATGTATATATACTGCATCATTTTTTCAAGTGATTTTACATTTTTTTCCTTCGTTTCTCATGTTTCATCCCTATGAGTTAGGTATGACCATTGGTGGAATTCCAGTTTAATAAGTAGAAAACTAAGGCTTGTAGAAGTCAGACAGGTCCAAATTCACACTCACAATTTTTGTTGAGCCCTCTTCAGGTGCTTGCACTATGCTAAGTGCTAGGGATACATAGGTGATTAAAATATGGTTTCACCAGCCTTGGCTGTTTTAGCTCAGTGGATTGAGCACAGGCCTGCAAACCAAAGGGTTGCTAGTTTGATTCCCAGCCAGGGCACATGCCTGGGTTGCTGGCCATGTCCTCAGTGGGGCACATGCAAGAAGCAACCATACATTGATGTTTCACTCCCTCTCTTTCTCCTTCCCTTCCCCTCTCTCTAAAAATAAATATATAAAATCTTTTAAAAAGTATGGTTTCTTTCTTCATTTAATGGCTGAGGTGTGTGTGAAGCACCATGGGTAAAAGAGGACATTTAGCCTAATTGGAGGATTCAGAGAAGGCTTCTGGGGAGAGATGACCCCTAAATGAGCCTCCAGAGTAGGGGAGTTAGGATTGACTAGTCTTAAAGGATAGGTGTTCTCTCTCACTCATCCAGCCTTACCAAACAAAAGCTCAGTATTGGGCTGAAATTTCTAGCAATTTCTTCTCTGTGTCATAAGTAGTTTTTGTTGGGGAATCTTTATTAGACAATTATAAGGTTATCAACTGTGTTCAGCTTTAGCAGATGTTGTAGTAGAAGGTTGTGAAAGTGTTTAATGAAGTGGTTTTCAATGCCATACACTGTGGTCACAGACACAGATTACTACATATATCAGGCCTCCAAATAAAAATTTTGGCAGAGCTCTTAAAGTTTTTTTTAAAACCAGCTTTATTGAGATATAATTCATATACCATGGGTTTCTCATTTAATATGTACAAGTCAGTGGCTTTTAGTGTATTCACAGTTATACTTCATCACCACAATCAATGTAAGAACTTACCCCCTTACCCCTAAAAGAACCCTACCCCCCACTCCTTCACCCTTTAGCATCTTTCCCCACTCTCCCCATCCCCTCAGGCCTAGGCAACCAAATATTCTGGACATTGCGTAGACATGTAATTATACAGTATGGGGTCCCTTTTCACTGGCTTTCTAACCTAGCATGTTGTCAAGGTTCATCCATGTTGTAGCATGTATCAGTACTTCATTTCTTTTTGTTGCCAAATAACATTCCCTTATATCGATGCACCACATTTTACATACCCACTTACCGGTTGATGGAGACCTTAAAATTGTGTCAGTGGAAAGATACAGGTGTAGGAGACTTCACTGTGGTCCGTGACTAAGGCTTTTATTCAGAATATTTAGTGCATAGTCCTGGCTCAATGCTCAGTGGGTTGAGCACTGGACTGCAAACCAAAAGGTCGCCTGTTCATTTCCTGATCAGGTCACACGCCTGGGTTGTGGGCCACGTCCCCAGTTGAGGGCGTGCAGGAGGCAACCGATCAATGTTTCTCTCACACACTGATGTTTCCCTCTTTCTCCCTCCCTTCTCCTCTCTCTAAAAAATAAAAAAATGAATAAAGTCTTAAAAAAGTATTTAGTGCCCATAAGTGTAAAGTGTATTATGCTGGGTGCTGGTTATGCATTGAGGAGCAGTGATATAGACCCTACTACTATGGTGCTTACAGTCTAATGAGTAGACAACTGAAAAAGTAAAGCACTTTGATTGAAAAAAGAACAGGGGGAGAGAATATCGGAATGGACTTACTTTTTTCCCCCCACTTTTTACTTTGAATTAATTTTAGATGTACAAAAAAAAGTTGCAAAAATAGTGTGTATTCCTGTATACCCTTCACTTACATTCTCCAAATGTTTCAAATTTAAACATTTTACCAACCTAGTTTTATCACCTATTCTTTCTGTATGTGAATACACATACATACATACATACAATATTTGAGAGTAAGTTTCAGAGTGAAACTCCTTTACTTCTAATACTTCAGTGTGTCTTTCCTGAACAATAGCATCATCAGTTAACATCACTTTAATGTTAGTGGTGTTTTTAAAAGATTTTATTTATTTATTTTTACAGAAAGGGGAAGGGAGGGAGAAAAAGAGGGAGAGAAACATCGTTTGGCTGCCTCTTGCACACCCCAACTGGAGACTTGGCCTGCAACCCAGGCATGTGCCCTGACGGGGAACTGAACCAGTGACCTTCCTGTTTACAAGCTGGTGCTCAGTCCACTGAGCCACGCCAGCCAGGGCTCATGTTATGGAAGTGATGAACTGTTTGAACTATTCAAATTACTATTTAAGTTGGTAAAATTAAAATGAGTTTAATAATAGTAGTCTACTTAAGACTTTACTCAGATTTTTCTGTTTGTCTCACTAGTGAGTTTTTTCTGGCCCTGCGTTCAGTCAACATCGTGCGCTGCGTTATATACCGTGTGCATCTCTGTAGTGCAGACACACAATGAATTATTTGCCATGGGTGTCTCTTTAATTCCTTAGTTCTTTCTTTGCCTTTCATGATATTGACACTTTTGGCCAGTTATTTTGTAGAATTTTCCTCAACGTTGGTTTGTTTGTTTTTTTAAGGTTGTGTGTTTTTGGAATAACTTCACTGAAGTGATGTTGTGTTCTCACATGTTGGGAGGTGTCTGATGTTAATTTGTCCTGTTACTGGTAATGTTAACTTTGATCACTTGGTTGAGATGGTGACTGCCAGACTTTTCCACTGTAAGGTTTTATTTTTTCTTTGTAATTAATAAGTATTTGTGGAGAGATATTTATAAACTCTTCACATACAAAGTTTCTCATCTTATTTCCAGTGATCAATTTTAGTATCCATTCATGAACATAGCTTTAAACAATTATAAGTGTCAGGTTGGGAAATGATGATTTTCTAATTCCTTTATAAGGAACTGCTTTCTTTCACTTTTATTTTTTGTTCATTTGTCAGTTTCTCTGTGTGAACTCATAGGTTCATATTCAGTGGGTTATAATCTGTTATTTGTCATTTACTGCATAATTGTCCTAAACCATCCAGCAAGAGCCTCTTTAAGCTTGCCGCTGTGTCCCTTTCACTTGGCTCTGTCCTTCCTTGAGTGCTTGCTTTCTGGCACCATGTGATGTTCCAGGCTTACTCTGTACTATTCCTGCCTCCTCCCTGGAATTGGCTATTTCTCTATGGAGCTGTGGCTCCTCTTATTGGATAATGCTATTTAGAAAACAAGACCTGGGTGCTAGTCCAGACGTGCTCATTAATAGTAGGGCATTATGGCTTTCATGCCCTTTGAATGGGAAAGTTAGAAACTGTGTGTGTTTATGTGAATGTGCGTAGTTCTGTTATCTATCTGTTTATGTCGTAAAATCATGAATTTGGACTGACTTGTCCAGTTCTAACACCTCAGTATTCACTCTATCCTTTTTCCTTTATTTGTAACCCCTTCTCGATGCTGAGAAATTTGGCTCTCATTATCCACAATATGTTACTTGCTCAATTCTGGAATACATTTAAAGTAGTTTTGGAATTGCTAGCCAAGATCACTGCTAATTTGCCAAACAGGCTACAACATTTGTTTATAGCTCTTTTAGTCTTTTAGCCTTAGACTTGGAGTATGTGGTCAAAATACTGTGTATCAGAGTTACTTAAGTAGGTTCATCCCCAAGTCTCCTCCACCTTCAGTGTGAGTATGTTACTTATTTGAAATATAATTAAGTTTATTTATTTGTAATTCATTTTGGGTGCCCCGTGTACTTTTTTGTTTATTTATATGACTATATGAAATATTAACATGGGTCTAAAAAAATCAGATCTATTTCAAAAGGTTATCTCAGAAGTGTCAAATGCCCTACCCTGTCCCCGCAATCCATTCCACGTCATTCCTTACCAACCCATTTTGGTAACCAGTATTACTAGTTTTTGGTTCATCATTTTTGTGTGTGTGTGTGTGTGTGTGTGTGTGTGTGTGTGTGTGTGTTTGGTGAGGGGTACAAATGAGTAGATAAATGCCTATTTTTTCAATCCCCTTTCTTCCAGGAAAGATAACATATTATAGACACCCATTTGCACTTCGATGTTTTCCCTTTTTAGAGTGTTTCCTGGAAATAGCTTTATGCCATTCATAGAAGTAGTTCTCATTCTCTTTTATTGCTGAATTGTACTTCATTGTGTGGGTTACCATTGTTTATTCAGCCACTTCCCTAATTATTGACATAGTCATTATCAGTGTTTACAAACAATTGCAGAGAACAACTTTATGTAATACTGGAGCTACCAGAAGAAGCTGGAAGGGGCCAGCAAAGATCCTCCCCTAGAACCTTGAGAAGGAGCGTGGCCTTGCCACACCTCGACTTCAGACTTCTAGCCTCCACAGCTGTGAGAATAAATGTCTGTTGTTTATGCCATCCCCGCACAAAAAAGGAATAATTTTATGCACACATATTTTTACATTTTTGGAATTTTATTTTTAAGGTAAAATTTCAGAAGTGCAATTATTTAGCAAAAAGGTACATGAATTTGTAGTTTTGTTAAATATTGCCAAATTCCTTTCAGTAAGGACTCTTCTGATTTCCATTGCTGCATACAATGTATGGTAGTGCCTATTTCTCTGTAGCCTTGCCAACAGGATATGTGGTCATTTTTTAAATATTTTCCCAATTAAATGGTATACCTATGTAGTTTTAATTAGCCTGTCTCTTTTTATGAAGTTAAACATCTTATGTTTAAGGGTCATTTAAAACTTGTGTGGGGTGTGTGTGTGCAAATTACCTGTTTATGTCCTTTGCTCATTTCTGTCAAGAGTTTGGTCCTTTTGCCCTGGCCGGTGTGGCTCAGTTGGTTGGAGCATCCTTCTGGAACTGAAAGCTTGTGGGTTTGATTCCTGGGCAGGGCACATAGCAGGTTTGATTCTCAGTCTGGATGCATATGATCCTTGGTCCAGATGCATATGGGAGGCAGCCAATCAGTGCTTCTCTCGCATATCAATGTTTCTCTTCCTTTCTCTCTAAAAGCAATGAAAAAAAGAAGTCCTCTGGTAAGGATTAGAAAAAGAAGAGTTTGGTCCTCTGTCTCTTAATTTTTAAGATTTCTTTATATATAAGGAATATTAGCCATATATATAGCAAAGTTTTTCATTTTGTCAGTCACCTTTTTTTCAGTTTTTTTTTTTTTTTTTTTTGCCTTGTAAATTGTTTCATATGTGGTCAGTTTTATCAGTCTTTTTAGCCTTTGGATTTTAAGTCATAGTTAGACTCCTTTCCCCACACTGAGTGTAAGTGGCATTTGCCCTGTTTTCTTCTAGTACTTACTGAATTACATTTTTATCCTTTGGGTCTCTAATCCATTTTGAGTTCATTCTTATAATTGGTATGAGGTGTGGCTATAATGTTCTTTTTCTAAATAGCTAATCACTTGTAGGAACTTGCTTTGGATTGCGTGTGCAGAAAACAGCTATAAGGACATGATGTATTAAACTAAGACCTGAAGGAATCCCGTCACCCAGAGTGGGTGGGATGAGAGCCTTAGGCAAAGGGAAGAGCATGTGTGTAGGCTCTGAGATTGGAAAGAGCTCGGTAAAGTGAACGCCTGCCAGTGAGACTTAGGCCTAGCAGAGTGGGTGAAGTTAGAGGTGTGACTTGAGGTTGGAAGGTAGCCACAGGATGGTTTGTTTGCATCGCTCTGGCTGCTGTTTGGAGGGTAAGAGAACAGGAATGAAAGTAGCAGCAGAAAAACCTTTAGGAAGAAGGTGCTACAGTAATCCACAGACGAGGTGTTGGCAGTGGAATGAAGTGGATGGATTTGAGATATATTTTGGTATTAATGCTGCTGTTTTGTTTTTTACTAGAATTAAAAATGTTTTTCTGAAGAGGTAGATATTTTGTTATGGTTGATGATATTTGTTGACTTAAATTGTGTGTGAATTTAGACACACACCTGACTTCATCGGCCTACGTTTTCTTATTTGTCAAATAGGAATGTCATTATGATGTAGACTTTTTTGATGTTTTCTAATATAACCTCCTACCTATACATGCATTACTTTTAATAATATTGTAATATATTTATTTGTTTAGCCTCACCTTGAACTCTTGTCAGTAATGTCAGGAGGCTTACTTTCTGAAACTGGGTCCTGCTTATACCCATGGGTACCTAAGATGTGTGGGAAAGAAATAAACATCTTTTTTAGTGAACAGGCATATTATAGAACTAGGTATTTTTCTAGGGCCATGAGTTTAGTCTTCCCCCTGTTTTTCTTTTATGTCTATATTGGTGGAAAATGTTGATAATTACATGAAATAATCTCCATCCCCCCTTTTCCAGGCTTGTCTCATTGTTAAAAAATGTCTGCATTGGTAACCAGAAATCTAATGTATCCTTACCCCCATTCACGTAATACAGTCATTCTGCTTACCATAAGATACTTGGTTAACAAGTGGATTGGGTGCATGTATTTTATCTGAGGAACATAAATATATTTACGTTTCAAATTCTGAGGTATTAGAACTGAATATAGTAGTATTTTGCTTAAAGCACTGTTCTTGGGCTCTGTGCCAGGGGGCTTTATGTTATTTTAATTTTTTAAAGATTTTATTTATTTATTTTTACACAGAAGAGAGGGGAGAGAGACAGGGAGGGATAGAAACATCAATGCGTGGTTGCCCCCTACCTGGCCCCTGCAACCCAGGTATGTGCCCTGACTGACAGTGGAAATTGAACCAGTGACCCTTTGGTTCACAGGCTGGCACTCAGTCCACTGAGCCACACCAGCTGGGGCCAGGGAGCTATATTTTAGACATGGTCCCTTAAGTACCTGAGGATCTAAACTCCTTGTAAAAAGGGAGAGGAGAGAAAATAAAACTACTTTGCCATGTACTAAATTCTGTCCATTTGAAAACAGCTTTGGAATTATTCTAAATATTAGATCTTCTAAAGGTTATCTAAGACCCTTTCAGTTCTAAAAGTCTACATTTTGTATATGCCAAGGCACTTGTAACTTCTAATTTCCTTCCCTCGCAATTTCTTTCTCCATCCTGATGAGATGAAATAAAAAATAATGTTTCCCACGTAATAATTTCCCATATTTTAAAGAGTTCATAGTTTACTCTCCCTATTAATTCCTCTAAGATAATTTCTTACTTGTTCTTTTTATATAATTCAATAAATGATTTTAGTAATAGGAAAAAGAAGCAATGTGAGTAATAGGATGGAATTTGGGTAGAACCAGAAGACTAGGAATTCTGAGTTTTAATCCTAATTCTGTTACTGCATGATTTAGTAATACACAGGTGGGCAAAAGGAGGTTTATGGCTGTGAGTTTGAAATGCAAAATTGACTTGCATTCTTGTATTATTATTTGTTCTTTTTTCCTTTTTAAAAAACTGAATTTATTGAGGTGGCATTGGTTGATAAAATTATACAGGTTTCAGGTGTACTAATATTTATTCTTGTGTCATGTATTTTTCCATACAAACAACTATAAACCTTCTTTTGCCCACCTTTGTGTATGTCTTGTGAGGAGGCAGCTTTGTATGTTTGTACACTAATGGGTGACAGTTGGCATCCTATGATCCTCTTGCCTTTTAGGTGTGATATTAGGTCATAAGATAATAATATAGAAATGGTAAGTAATGTTAGGCTAGGTCGAAAACATGTGTAAAAGATTGGTCAACAAGTGATGTAACTCTGTAGCTTCTAGATGTAAAGTACATGATATGAGGAATGGCATATAAGCTGGGCTGATTTGTAATTTTATATCAGATTGGAATGACTATATTCTAGAATTCCTTATAACTTAAATAGTTATTCATAGGTTAAAAGGGAGACTTTTGTGATTTTTTTCTACACTGAAAAAAAGCCTGTAATTTTAGAGTTATTAGTGTTTTTCTTTGTGCTATATATAGTTTTGCCTTAAAGGTACGTATGGTATCACGGATGAATGGAATGCAGTGACATCATGGATTAGATGTCAGCCCTGACCTCACACACTTTAGAATGTATGTGCCTGTTTATTTCTGAGTCTGTAGCATTTTCCCGTGAATGGAATTCAGCACCCTGGACGTTATTAACAGAGTGTCTGCTGCCGTGGAAAAGTGCCAGCTCAGTGGCCAGTAAATAATTTAGGCATCAGTAGGTGTTGTGAGATTGTGTTACTTAGGAGAGAGAATCTAATATGTGCTAAACTTTGACATTAAAAGAACAGATGTTTCTTGTGTGAGAAAACACTGGGTCACAAAAATTTTGAATATGTGCAAAAAATCAGTGTACTAAATGAAAAATGATTTGACTTAATGTTTTTAAAATTGTGATAGTAATGAGTGCTCACTATAAGAAAAATTCAATGAAAGAGAAGTCCATGAAGCAAAATAGGAATAATTTCCCCTTTCTATTACGGCTGTGTTTTTATGGTTTATAACTTTATTTTAATAGCCCTCTATGATGTACATTTCACTTGTTTTCTTTTTTAAAATACATATTTTATTGATTGTGCTGTTACACTTGTCTCAGTTTTTTCCGCGTTGCCCCCTTCTGCCTTGGTAACCCTCCTCCCTCCAGCAATCTGCCCCCTTAGTTCCTGTCCATGGGTTGTGCATGTAAATTCTTTGGCTTCTCCATTTCCTATACTGTTCTTAATATTCTCTTGTCTGTTTTGTACCTACCAATTATGCTTCTTAATCCCTGCACCTTTTCCCCTCACAGCTGATAACCCTCCAAATGATCTTCATATGTATGATTCTGTTCCAGTTGTTTGTGTAGTTTGTTTTTTTAAGATTCAGTTGTTGATAGTTGTGAATTTGTTGCCATTTTAATGTCCATAGTTTTGAACTTCTTTTTCTTCGAGAAGTCCTTTTATCATTTCATGTAATAATGATTTGGTGATGGTGAACTCCTTTAGTCTTACCTTATCTGGGAAGCACTGTATCTGCCCTTCCATTCTAAATGATAGCTTTGCTGGATAGAGCGATCTAGGTTGTAGGTCTTTGCTTTTCATCGCTCTGAATAGTTCATGCCAGTCCCTTGCTTGTAGTTTCTTATGAGAAAGCAGCTGATAGTCTTATGGGACCTCCTTTGAAGGTAACTGTGTGAGGGAGGGCTCAGAGAGGGGACAGTGCCGCTGCGTGGCTTCTGGAGGTTTGCCTGGCATTTGACCCATTTCCAGTCACTTCACCCACTTCCCGTGTGTGGCTGGCACCCTTCCAGCTGTTGCCCTGGTGCTGAATCCCAGAGTGGGTGGGTTTGCATATGTTCTAAGTCTATGGAGGCCCTTTACGCGGAGTCTCCTGAAAATCTGGCAGTTTCATCCACCACCCCAACCTCTACTGGTTGAATGGTTGTCGGGCCAGAATCACAGTGTCATTTCCATAATTGATAGTGTAAGTAAGTCCCTCCATTTGACATTATGTCAAATGGACTCAAAGAATTGCTTCTGGCCATTTGCATTTCTAGAAAAATAAACTTATTTTTGAGGTATGTTGTCCCTTAGGTATACTCTGAGAGTTATTTTCTTTCAACACTTTAAAGATGTTTTCCTGTTCTATTCCGGATTCCATTATATGTAGAGCAAATTGGCTTCTTTGATATTACAAAGTGTCCTTTTTCTCCTCTCTGATTGCACTTAAGGTTTTTTTGTTGTGTTAGGTTTAAGCGGTGGACTCTGCATC
>PVKM010004620.1:0-51441 GCA_004027735.1 Carollia perspicillata
CCCCCCAAATAACTCTTTTTCGATCTTCAGCCCTGAAGTTGTCCTCTGCCCAGTGAGTCTAGGCCAGCATTTCTGTTTTGGGGGTTTTGCTAGAAAAAGAGACTACCCTATCACCATAGTGATGTCTACCTTAGGGCTACTTCCAGTGTGAGAGGCAGAAGGGGGGCTGTTTGTTTTCAGTCAGCTCAGCTCTTTTGTAGAGTTGTCCTGTCACTTTGGAAAGCCCCGATTATGTGGGCATGTGTGTGTGTGTGGATACCACTTGATTATTTAATTTCTATCTCATTAGTATCCAGAGAGTGGAAAATAATTCCTAAAAGCTTCTGAAGAGCACAGGAGAAAATGGAACACATTTACAGCCATCACAAGGTCATGGGGATGAAGGACAAAGGGAAGTCGAGTTACCAGTAGACCATGGGACCTGCCACCCGGGGACTGCTCTTCAGCATGGGGGAGTAGTCCATAGCTAGCCAGACCTATGTCCAGCTCGCTATTGCAATGAGATAAAAGGACTCAGCTGAGCCAGGTTGAAACCCCCTTCATAATGAAAAGCATGGGCTCTAAGGGAGGGACTCCTTTGTGATTCCCGACAGAGGCTTCCAAAGCAGGGAGGTTGAGGTTGTTCAGCAGGGCCACTAGGTAGTGGCTGGACGTCCTGGTGTTTACCCATGTGGACCTGTCACAGCCCTGAGTTCCCCATTACTAACCTTCCTGATTCAGTGGAGTCCTTCTAGACATTGTCCCTGCAGTGTAACCCAGCCCAGCCCATGTGAATGCATATACATAACTTCCAGTGGGCAGGACAAGAAATTGCTTTCGTTGTGTGTCTTTCTTGGACAAATAATCAGAAACAGCTGCCCTGCAGTTCACCAGAGAATGGAATCTTCCTAGACTCCATGAAGCAAAAACACTTTGGAAATCAAAGCAGAATAAGGGCTGGGGTAAGAGATGGGCTTAGATGGACTCCTGGCCCCAACTCGGGATGACCCTAAATCACTTCCTCTCCTCTGGCCTTGCGTTTCTACATCTGTTAAACAGGGCTAATGAAACCTGTTTCTTTCTGTAACTCTACACTGTGAAGACTGCTTCTTTTGTCTTCAGCAGGCCTAGGCAAAGCAGCCAGCCACATAAACTGCTCAAATCCTTCTGCATGGTGGATAGAGGTTGCTTAATGAGTGAAGCTGTGTAGCCTACTCCTTATATGTCCTACTACCGGGAACATTTTTATTGTTATTTGTGATGTATCCACTAGAGTTCAGAAAAAGCCTACGCACCACTGAATCAAGTCAGCACAGCTCCTGCTGCAGTGAAAATGAGTGCCCTAACCTCGATTAATAACGATTTTTTTCCACCAGAGATGACTGCTTGCCTGCTTGCTTGGATGTATTATCTGCTGAGGAGCTCTTGTGGGGCCTGCTCCCAGTGTGTAAATAATTCGGTCTGCCTAAGAAGAAAGTCCAAAAAAGGGCTGGTTTATTCAGAATGGCCTCTGTGATTTGGCCACAATCATGGGCCTCTTCAAATCATCAGTTCTGATATCATACACAAATGTTTGGGTCTCCAGGATAGTCTGGAAAGAAGACGCAAGAGGGTGGGCAGAGTGCTGAGTGGGAGGGGGGAGGGGACAGAAAAGGGAGAAGCAGCCAGCTGAGAGCTGAGAGGTTGGGGAGCACTGTAGCAGGGTTGAAAACCTGTGGCCATGATTCCTGGCTTGTCCTTAGGTACAGCCTTTGCTGTATACCAGGAACCAGGGACAATGGCATGAACTTCGAATGTTGAAATTGTCCCCGTAGGTGCTAGAGGCCTGCTTTGTCCAGAAGATTATTCAGGTTCTACTTAGAGCAAATGCCATATCTGATCATGGCATCAGTGTGGACAGTGTGTATTTTATGCGACAGACTGGTTGGGTCAAGCCCCTTTTCTCCAAGCTTCCACTCTTCCTCATTTATATCTTATTTCCCATAACTTTCTTGGGTCCTTCCCAGACTTCTGTGTCCTTGCTTAGAGTATGTCCCTTTGCTTGGTTCACGGACTACGCTACTTTTTTACCTCCCTATACATTCAAGCTCGCTCAAACTCTGTAATGACCACCCCCCACCCCCAGCCACCCCAGAGAAGACCGCCACTTCCTCTCTACTCTGTGTTACCCTGGGTGGGAGGGGAGGACGGCATGGGAGGAACAGTTCTTACTTCTCTCTGTCCCCTCAGGCCCTTGACCCCAGGGGAGGAGAAGTGAACTTTCTGATTTGTGTGTTAGCTTAGCCTCTTCTGGGACTTTTTAAAAATCTGTTTGTTCCCAAAGAAGCTTTTGCCAAATTGCTGGGGCTGGCTTCGGCCCTGTAGACAGCCTACAATGGTCCCACTTTTTGGTTGTGTAAGTTTAATTCTAGTGAAATATTAGGCAACCCTTTATAACCACACATCGAAGTCATTTCCTCCAATTTAGAATTTGCTCGTAATAGAGCTTTTAGCTTGATTTCAATCTCTGCGCCTCCATATCATTTCTTAATTGGCTGTGAACTTATGAGGGGAGAGAGGATGACTATTTTTTGGCCACCACCCAGAGCTTCAGACGTCCTCCTTGCTCGTTGGTGAATGCGCATGGAAGGCTGTCTGAGCAGCTCTGGGCGCAATGGAGGCCAGGCAACATCTGCAGACGCTTTTCTGCCTCCACAGTACTATGTAAAACTAATCAGAACCTAAGTCTCTGGCTCCTGTTTTCTGAGAATGTCTGCTGTAGAAATGTTATTGTTTTCTCTTTTCTTCATCTCTGAAATAGTACTTGCCTGACAGGAGGTCATTGAGGACTAAGTGAAATAACACACATCTGCACAAATTAGGTCATCAATGAATGCCCACTGCTCCAATCCCTTGGTTGCCTGTGCCGTGGTTAAATACTGCTTGCTGTCAGAAAGTTCATTCTGAAGTCTAAAACATGCCTTTCTTGTGATTGATGGTCATTTCTTTCATCTCATTAGGAACAGTTTATAAGCTTAATAATACATGGTGAGAAAACTCCGTATCTCATATACCATTTGAAAGAGAAAACTTCAAAACCAATAGAGAGAAGTGAAGGATGTGTCCTGAGTGGGAAGAGAAACAGCAGGGATCCAGGGAAGGTGGGATGCAGTGATGGGCCTTGAAGTACCCATTGTTTGATCTCATCTGGGCACGCATGAGTGCTTTATTTAAAGCAAAGGTTGAGAAGGTCCAGGAAAAGCTACTGGAGGTATTCTATAGTAATGTAGAGTTTTCTCCCACAATTTGGAATACAAAATCAACTCGTTTTCCTGGAACTTTACTGTGCACACCTAGCACTGTGCTCATCACTGTGGAACCTCCAGACAGGCATGTGCATTCCAGTTGCTCACAGGGAGGGAATACCAGCACAGAGGAGCGTCTTACAGCTGCATAGAGCCCTGTCAGTCAGCAAGCTTTTCCTGAGGACAGGGCCCCGAAGTCTCATTGCTCTCATGCTCCTGGTTGTCTGAAGCAGTCCTACCAGTTCATTGCGTGCTTCCAGTGGTCCATGCCTTTTTTTGTGTTAGCTCTGGATGTGCGCTCTGTGACCCTGCACGTTCCCATTGTCTCTTAGTCCAGGAATGGAGATGTGGGATCTGAGACAGCCAGTTTGACCAACTCTCTGGTCCCCTGTGGCTTTTGCACGTCTTTTCCAGTACCCTGTGCTATTGACTGCCTGGGGCCACGGCTTCTCCTGCTTCTCACCTTTTCTCCATTTGACTGTTACTACCTACCCCACAGGATGAGGGAAACCTGCTCCATCTTGTTATTACAGAGTCGGGGTTGAAGTCAGTTTTGTTGACTTGTCAGAATCTCTGGGGAAGAGAGAAGATGTGTGTTGAAAAAGTTCTCCATATGATTCTGCTATGTCCCACCACCCACTCCCCATCTTGAGACCTATGTGTTTATTTCCACTGTTAGAGAAAAAGTTTGCATTATCCCTTTCTCCTCTCTTCACCTATAGTGGCAATTGAAGAAGGGTTTCTCTGAAAGAGACTCAGCCCAAAGGTCTTTTAAATGAGAGGAGACAAACGTTAACTGTGTGTTTCTTTTCTGAAGAACACATGCTCTGATGCAAAACTCAGGAGCTCCAGCCTTGCATTAAAGCAGCCATGACTCCCCATAAATCTAAGGGCACTTTGTGGGAAAGCAGTGGCTTTGGATGCAGAGAGCTTGGATGCCCTTGCTGGCTTCATGGCTGACCTGCTGTGTCACCTTGGGCAAGTCAAATTTCCTTTCAGCTTGCCATCTGCAAAATGTGGATAAAGACGGTTGCTACCTACTGGTTTTACTGAGGTACTGAGAGAGTGACTGAGATCATGGAATGCAGTGCTCAGAGTTCTGACACAGAAACAAAAACTGCCTCTTAAAAGCATTAATTCCCAGGTGCAGGGAGTTCTGGGAGCCCGTGCATGGTTTGTGAACAGTTCTGGGGTCATCCCAGAGCATGGAAGGCAGGCTCTCACTCCAGGTCTGGGTCTACTACCAGTGCCCTTGCCCGTCTGCACCAGCAGAGAGGAAGGGATGTCTGAGCTGTCAGGAGGTGGTGGGGACAGATGGTCTCTGGCAGAACAAGAGGGAAGTGCCAATCAAAGGAGGTCGGGCTCCTCAATTAGAACGTGGAGCAGATGGGTCTTAGGAGGGGCACTTCCCAGTTTACTAAGTGTGTGACAGTAAGCTGATGGCCTTCAGAGAACCAGAGGGGTCCCCTACTTCATTTCCTTTCTCTGAGGGGGCGTATTTAGGATAAATCTGACAGATGAGTATCATTCAAGAGGTAGTTACTAAGCTTTACTCTGAGCTGTGCAGTATGCTAGGCCCTGTGGATGTAATACTAAACAGGACAGGCCTGATCCTGACCTCACTTCACAGAGGATACCACCGTACCTGTTATTTCTCGCCGCTTGCATAGGAATTGTGGGTGGAGTGGGAGGAGGGGTGCCATAAACGAAGATTCCTGGGTTCCACCCGAGAACTACCAGATCAGAAAGAATGTCAAGGTGTTAAATCCAGGAACCTACATTTCAAATAAGTTTTATAGTTTATTCTTGGGCACATTAAAGTTTGACACTAATTACCTCTCCATCAAAGCAGAATGATCAGTCACTCCCCTGAGCACATCGGCGTCTTAAAAATGAATTACATCTACACTTGGAATGGTTTTGTCAATCTAGCCTCCTCTGTCTAGTTTGCTAGAAAAGCCCTTTTTACCCTCTCATTCTGGTCATATGGAAAATAACTGCACAAATCAAATGAACTGAAGTGTTGATTGAGCTTTTATTATCTGCCTAGCTCATACTATTCAGAAAGAAATATAAAAGCTATGATCTTGGTCCCTGATGAGCTTACAGGGTTCCTGGGTTGATAAAACATACCTACCAGTTAACCAGTTAGAGATGAGCAGAAGGTGTAAGATTCAGGGCCGAGATGCAGAGCAGATGAATTTCCCAGGTATAGAGAAATGAAGACATAGATCGGGGGCAGGGCTGGAGCCGTATCCTGGGCAGCCATTCTCTTATTTCAATCGGATGACCAGAGTCACAACCTAGTAAAGAAGTTAAAAAATACCCTGGGAAAATTCAAGAGATCCAGAGTGGGGTGTAGGGGAATCTGTGCTGATTAAAAATCTACCCTAGTGATTCTAGGCTACCAGATTTGGGAACCAGCCCACTATATTTGTAAATAGTGAATAGCATTCCCCCATTTAGTTCAGTTTTGTCTTTTGCAGGGGGCACAAGAATATCAACTTCTTTATCCATTCTTCTATTACATTAGCTGTGTAGCAGCTGAACTCTGAAATCATAGTGACTTAACGGTTTATCATTCATGTAAGTCCAAGCAAGGGCTCGGTGGTTTTGCTCCTTACTTATCGAGGGATGGATGCTTTACCGTCTCGGACAAATGGCCTTCAAGATCTCCCTGGTGTGAGCATCTGTCAGTCAGCCAGAGAAATGAGCGGGGAGGATGGTAGTGTCTCCTGTGGGCCAAGCCTGGCTTTGGTGACTAGCACGTCCACTGACGTTCCCTTGGCTAGAGGTCATGTGTGTGGCAAAAGGGGCTGGGAAGTGTAGTCAATCTAAGCATCCAGGGCAGCAGGAACTGTGTGTCACGAACAGCCAGCTCTGCTCTACCACACTCTCTTAGCACAATTCCTTTTGGCACAACTCTGTAATTGTGTTCATCAATCCCTCCTTCTTCTCTGGATTCTCCCAGGCTCTCAAGCAGCGAGGTTCACAAGTAGTTACACCTCTGTGGCCTTCAGAATTCTTTTATACTTAAAGAAATGCAAAGAAGGAAGACCTTAAAATTGTGTATTCCTTACAGCAGTCCCTCCTTCCCCTCATCTCTCCTCTTCCTCTGCTTCATTTGCTCTTCCTCTTAGGCTAAAGTACGTGGAATTGCTGTTTTCATATTGCTGTTTGATATTTTTTTGCCTTACAAAATGGCATTTTTATATGGTTCAATTGAATATTACACTCTCAACTTTCTTCTGGGATCTGCCTTCACTTAAGCGCATTCTCAATGCCCGATAGGCAGAGATTTCTCTGCGAATCAAGCCAAAGAAAAGTGAGAGAAGAAGTAGGCAGTGTGTTACATTCAATCTTATTACCTGAAGTGTCTGGGTCTGCCCTGCCCCACCATAACAGTGAGCTCATATCTCACCTCTTCCTGGAACCTCAAAATAGCTTCTTATTTCTAGTTATTTGCTGAAAGCTTTCACATGCATTATCTCATTTATTTGCTTTGAAGAACGGTTTGTTTTTGACTCTCACTTAATGAGGTAGTGCAAGTTATATAATAATTTCTTCTTTAGCTTAACTGCCAGGAAACTTAAGCTGGTATTTGTGGTTAGTCAGAATAATTATAGTCTGCTTTTGGTTGTTATATTTGTTTTTTAAAAATATATTTTACTTACTAATTTTTAATTGTCATTTTGTTTCACTTTTAAGATGTGAGATTAAAGACTTTTAAGGCCTTTTTAAAATGATGTGGGATAAAAATTAATTTAATTATGACAATCTTTTGAAGGAGACTATTATCTTTTTCTTACATATGTGGGACCTGAGGTCCATAGAACTTAAAAGAGTGGTCTGAGCCCATGGAGCTGTTGAGTGCGCTGGCAGCCTGGGCTGGTGCCAGCCTGGGTCTGACCCCAGCCTGGGTCTGACCCCAGCGCTCCTTCCGCTCCAGGACGCTGCCTTTTCTCAATGGCCCACTGTCGCTTTAATCTCTCCCCTCCTGTATTTTAGGAGACTCGAATAATTTTCTATCTTATTTATTATTATAGATGCATGAGCATCATCTCCTTAAAAGGAAGTCACACAGTTTTAGTCGAATTCCGATTAGTTTTGTTCCATTTAAATGAGTTTTTACATTTTCAGAAGAGATGGAAAGAGGCAAAAAGCAATTTTAAAAAGCAGATTTGAAAGATGGATTAATAAACTGGTGTTATAAATTCAATATAAATTAACCTGTATACCCTTAAATTCCACTTGTGAGTAGGCATGATTACCAATGACGGACTTTCCTAACCCAAAGTGTTTTACTTGCACCTGGGAGAGAAAGGGAATGGTAGCTTAACGCAGTGGTCCTTAAAATGTGGTCTTGAACCAAGAACACCAAAAATCACCTGGGAGCCTCTTAGAAATGCAAAATCTCAGGCTCCGCCCCGGCTCCACAGAACCAGCCCCACTGGGGTGGGACTAACAGGTAGCATTTAGCAAGCACACTAGGCTTTTCTAACACACGCTAAGGTTTGTGACTGGCTTAAAACAGCCTCTGAGATCAGTTGGGAGCCACCTTGTTTGGATAGGAACAAGGTAATTAAAAATATTTCTGAACAGCCCTGGCTGGTGTAGCTCAGTGGACTGAGCACGGGCCTGTGAAGCAAAGGGTCGCAGGTTCGATTCCCAGTCAGGGCACATGCCTGGGTTGCGGGCCAGGTCCCCAGTAGGGGACACATGAGAGGCAACCGCACATTGATGTTTCTCTCCCACTCTCTCCTTCCCTTCCCCTCTCTCTAAAAATAAATAATAAAATATTTTAAAAAAATATTTCTGAACAAATTAAAAATGCTAATGAGGGAAATTAATGCCTTTGTCCTTAAAAACAAATGAAAACACAAGTTAGTGGTTAAAGACCAGAAATAAGTTACCTGTAAGGAAATTATTGCCTTTTATTTTAGAGAGAGGGGAAGGGAGGGAGAAAGAAAGGGTGAGAAACATCAGCCAGTGGCCTCTCTCAAGCACCGCAGGGGACCACACCTGCAACCCAGCCATGTGCCCTGACTGGGAATTGAATCAGTGACCTTTTGGTTTGCAAGATGATGCCCCACCAACTAAGCCACACCGGCTGGGGCAGGAAATGATTTTTTTTTTTAAGCAGCAAAATTTCTCCAAAGTGATAGAATGAGAGCTAAAATCAGGACAGAGTTTCTGAGGGGCTGTTGGCTAGAGGAAGTTGCGGGGAGACTGTTTTCTGTGGCCAGGAGCCTGGCAGTGTTGGATTAAGCATCGTATCAGGTCTAGGTTTGTAACTTTCTTCATATAATTTAGTGCAAGAGTTGTACTTTGAAAAAAATTTTATCATGAACAATTAGTCAATTAAACTTATTTATTTTTTAGTAAAAGAAGCATTAGTTAAATTTCTGCTTTCTTGGGTGTGTTTATGGAGAACTCCTTTTCCCCACCTGGCACCCCCCAGACTGCACACTAGTGCTCAGGAGCAGGGCATACCCTCAGAGGCACTGGCCAGCAGTCTCGGCAGTCCAGAGGCAAGCAGGCGCCCTGCTCTTCCATGAGGTCATTTTCTCCCGCTGCGAGGCACACATTTGCTTGATGCAGGCACTTTGCCGACACAGTCTGGGGAGGGCAAGAGGAGTGCCATGCCCAACCCTATAAAGGCAAAGATTTGCTTCTGCCTGTGAGGCCAGAGGCCCGATGTGTGGTCTGTAACATCATGGTCAAGATCACGCACTTGGGATCCACATGGAACTTGGCTCCATTTGTGTTCAACCACTTGGTAATGTGTGATTTTAGAGAAACCATTGCTTCTCTCAGCCTCAATATTCTCATTCCTAAAATGGGAGCAATAATGATATATGCCTTGTGGAATTGTTTTGAGAATTAAATAAGTTAATGCAGCAGTTCTCAGCCTTATGGGTCTTAGGACCCCTTTATACTCTCAACAATTATTGAGGCCCCCAAAGAGTTTTTTTTATGTGGGTCATAGCTGCCATTGTTTACTATATTAGAAAATTAATTCATGAAAAAAAGAAACCTCATTGTAACTTAACATAAATAACATCTTTATAATGATAAAAGAATAGTTGTTTTCCAGTACAAAAATAAAATTTAGTGAGAAATAATATCACTTTACATTATTAATAATGTCTTTAAGGTCTGACTTAATAGAAGGTGCATGGATTGTAATATCTACTCTTTAGCTCAATATGTGGTTGTAAAAGCACATGAGAAAGAAACTCCAATGTATACTTGTGAGAGCATCAGAGTGAGAGCGTTAGAATTATTCTGAAAATAGCTTTAACTTTGCAAGATGTTTGGAAAGGGTTTTAGGGACCCTTCGAGGAACACACTTTGAGAACCACTAAGGCAATAAATCCTGACAAGAGTTTAGTGTACCACCTTACTGAACCATAAACTGTAGTTACAAACACCGCCATTAGCTAGGGGACAGTGTCAGAGGCAGTTTCTGTACATATAGAGGGTGAGCTCGAGAAGAGAACTTGGCTCTGCTTTCAGCAGGGGCATTGTTCCACCCACACACCGGCAGATGCTGCTGCTGCAGAGCAGTCCTATGACATCTCCTCTGGCTGGTGAGTGCCCTGACAGCACCTGGGTGTGCTTCGGGCTGCAGTGCGGGGATGTGTGCACATGTACTTATATGGGGATGATGCTAACATAACTTGAAGACGTCACAAAGCAGTTGCCTCTCCATCATCTTGTTCGTGTTCTCAGTATCCCCAAGGGAAGTCATTTTGGTCCACGGTGAGTCAAAGCCAGGGCCAGGACTTGTCCCTGCATTCCCTGACTTAGAGTGGAGTCAGGGTAAGGCGTGAAAGAACAGGATCTGCAGGGGCCTGCCGGGGGCACCGTGTAGTGCTTTTAGGACTCAGTGGCTGGAAACAGGACTTGTCAGCTCAACCCAGGATGGAGATGTGGGCCAGAGCCTATGTCTTTGTCCTTCCATCTGGAGACTTACGCCATGTGACAGTCAGCTGGCACTCACAACCAGCTTTCCCTTGGCCTTTCTTTTAATCCAAAAGCCACAATGCAAGCAGTGGGCTGAATGCTGTAGCAAGCTGCTGTGTTGGCATGTAATTTGGAAGTCCTTTTCACTTAGCCATCTATTAAACACCTGGTGTGTTTTGAGTCCCCATTCTGTTTCTTCCCTGGTCTCTTACCAAGGGAAAGAACACAGGAACGTTGACCAATCAGTGTGAGGGCTCAGACTTGCAGTTGCGATAGCTAGCACTGTCTTTCCAAAGGCCTGCATCTCTGGTGTCAGCAATGAGTGTGTACGGCCTTGGGATGAAGGGCAAGGAGTTGGGACCAGGAATCTGACCTGCACCAATGCCCATCATTGTACAGGTCAGCATCTGTGCATGGCAGAGTCAGCAAGTCAGAGACTGGTGATGGAGAAGACCGGCAAGTGGCCGGGAACCAGAGTGATGCTCCACAGGATCAAGGTGAGGGTCAGGATATCTGAGGTGTGGGACAAATGGTAAAAGTCCAGAAAGTTAGCGGAGACAGGAAAACAAACAATGACAGCAAGTAGATCAGAAACACATGTCAGATCTGGGAACTGGCTCTGGCCCTTGCCTCCACGTACCTACAGGGTAGGTGCTACTATTCAGAAAACAGATATTTATTGAGTACCTATTAGTCAGGCACTGTTGTCGTTATACCAGTTGTTACATCGGTGAACAAAAAAAACAAAAGTCCTTCCCTCAAGGAACTCACACTTTCATCGGAGGGGGAAAATAAAGGAAAAATAGCAAAATATATAATATTAGATACAGAGGGAAAATAAATGCAGGGAGGGAGATTGAGTGCTTCAGGATGGAGTGATAATTTTGAAGAGAGGCGTGAGGGAAGGTTTCATTGAGAAATAACATTTGAGCAGGGACCTGTAGGAGGTGAGGAAGTAAGCTCTGTAACTGTCTGGGGAAGGGCAGAGGGAGCAGTGGGTGCCAAGGCTCCTTGGAGGAGCAGAGAGCAGGCAAGTATGGCTGGGGTACAGCAAGTCCTGTCAGATGAGGTCAATGAGGAATAAAGGAAGAACATTTAGGGCTTTGTAGGTCATTGTGATGACTGTGGCTTTTCCTCTGAGTGAAGTGTGGAGCCAGTGAAGGGTTTTAAACAAAGGAGAGCAACATGATCTGATGATGTTTTTAAAGGGAGGGGAAGGGAAGGAAGAGGGTACTGGGGCCAGCAGAAGCAGAAAGATCAGTCAGGAGGCTAGATCAATAATCCAGAAGGCAGATGTTAGTAACTAGGACCAGGGTGGTGATGGTAGAGATGGAGAGAAGTTGCTAGATTCTTAATATATTTTAGAAGTACTGCTGAAACAATGCTGACATATTAGATATTAGGTTTGGGAGAAAGAGACATAAAGACTGACTCTAAAGTTTCTTGACCTGAGCAACTTGGAGGGCTGGAGATAGCCATTATTCGAGATGGGCAGGAGAGAGTTGGGAGTTGGGGAGAATTTAGGCATTGGGATTTGGACACATTAGTTCGAGGTTTCCAAGTGAAGACATCAAGGAAAGGACTGGAGAGGCCCAAGGGGTGACCGGGAGCATTAGGTAAATGACCTGAGAGGTGCAAAGGAGAAAGAGAACCAGCAGCAGCTCCTGTGAAGCTAAATCCTACCCCTGGGATCAAATGCATCTCAGAGCAGCCTCAAACCCTGGCCCTAAACCCAAAAAGAGGAGCAGCCAGGGGCATCCACTCCTCCCTTCTCCCTCTTGGTGCTCCTTACTGGGCTGCGGAAGACAATGCTCCAAGCGTTACTTTGAAGAGGGCTGACTGCCAGGGAGTGGGCAGAGGAGGGTGAGGCCCTGCTGGGATTGGAATGGATACACTGTGTGTTATGGTGCCCCTAAGACTGGGGCTGTGTCTGCAAGAGTTTCCAGGGGGCGTTTCGATGAGGATCCAGGCTCCGCTTTTCCCAGACCAGTCCTCTGGCACTGTTGTCCTCCTGGGCCTGTCTTCGGATGACTGCAGTTATCCAGGGAGGTGGAATTGGCAGATCACAAGTTCCTGATGAGATCTGTAGAATGTCAGAATTGACAAAAAGAGCATCCTGTCCAACCCTCTCTTTTTACAGAGCTCCAGAGAACACAGTGACTTGGCCAAGTTAAGAAGCTTCATGACCTAGGACTTCTAAGTCCTGAAGGGCCAATCACTTAACCCTTGCCACCGTGCCAGGAAGAGAGCCTTTTCCCAAATGTACTAGCTTAGAGATGGTGGTGGTCTCAGTTCTTCTCGTTTCCGTCCCCTCCTCCACATGGGCATGTTGATGCCAGGTCAGGGTTCAGAGAACAATTGGCAGCCCTGAGGTCACCCAGCCCCTTCGGCAATCTGGCTACCCCATTGGATGAAACATCAATTCCTTGGCAGCCAGTAATTTCTTAAGAAATACCTTTCTTCAAATCAATGGTACCCTTTTTGGCTTTCATTTCCTCATATCCAAGGTGTTCTTCATCTGGCAGAGTTCACTCCACCCCATCCTAGAGCTGTTTCCTCTAGCCTGCTCCATCCCACACCAGTCTCTCTATGTTCCCTGCAAATCTCTCTGTCCTTCCAGTTGTCTGAGGTGCCCTTTCTTCACTGCTTCTTGCCTCTGGATTTCTCCTTAAATATCAGCTCCAGGATGTCTGCCTGATGAGCTGAAGTCATTCCTACCCTCAAGTGACCTGGTGAATTGAGCAACAATACCAGGGATTCCAGGACAGTGAGCCTGAAGATCAGTATCTTTGCTGGCCTGGCGGGAGGCCCATGGCCCTTCTGGAAGTAGGTAGTAATCCTGACCTTCACATGATGCTTTGGGAGGAAACTGCTCATAACCGTGAATGTTGGCCTCTCTAGGGAAAGAGCTCCCGACCCACTGCCCCTGGCCAATGGTTTGAACCTTACAGAGCTGGAACCAGCAAAGTGAGGCATTTATTTCACTCCCGTTTCATGAGAAAGTCCTATGCCTGGGCCTCTCTGAACCCATAGGTGCTTGATGCTTTATTCTAAGGCAAGGAGGAAAGGTGCCCCCTCTGTCTGGCATTGTGTCCTCCTTGCAATCCACTTTGCTGGATAGTAGGGGGGCGGGTGGGATATGAGCAAGGATCAGGGGCTCCTGTGTCCTTACCTCATTCTCCTTTCACCCCATCCCTTCTTTATAGGTATGGAAACCATTTTCATTCTGTGGTTGCTGAATGGCACCTTCTGGGGACCATCTTGCCTGCAAATACAGGGTGAGGTTGCTTCTCTACCATCATCTCTTCTCTGTTGTAGATCCCAGAGCTCAAGTCACTGGAGCAATGGAATGAGCCTGGAAATGAGAAGGAAGACACCTGGGAGTGCCTATGCTCTACCCTCTCCCTCTCAGGGTCCACCCGACAAGCTCTCTCACTGCCTGGGCTGCAGTCTCCTACAGAAAGGGGGTGCTGGGCAGGCCAGCAATCTTGGGGGGGGCCCTTCTGGCTCATTCTGCAGGTCTCTGTAGTCTTTGGTTTTCAGTATTTTTTAAAAGGATCCTGTGTTACGCTCTGCCGCACCGCACTCTGCTCCATGCAGTGATGACATCACAGCACCCACACTGTATCTCAACAGTCTGATGGGATAAATGCCTCCTGCTCAGGATCTGTGGACACAGAGTAGCAATTCTCCTACCCCGCTGTCACAGAGCTCAGAAAACAGGGGCTGCCAAGGAGGAGCAGGCAGGCATGCAGATCGCCATGGGCACAGCATCAGGCGAAAGCACATTCTCTCTGCCCCAAATCGCCTGTTTTCTCCAAAGCTGCCTCTACCTCCAGAATAATGCTTCTGAGCTTGTTGGCTTTTGAGAATGTGTTGGGAGGGCTGGTGTTGGGAGCATATGGCCTTGTTTTCTTGTGTAGAGATCCAAGTTGAATGCGCTTGCAACTGACCAGGTTCTGAAAGTAATTAAGCTGCGAATATTGATTCAGGATGGCACAGGGGGCCTTGAGCACCTGCCGTCATGCTCCTTCTGAAGAGTCCTTCCTGTGCTCAGGGCTCACCTGTTAGATGGGACCTGGGACTCTTGAGGTTGGCGCTGCTGGGGCTGGCGTGATGTGCTTGTGCCCTTGCTGCCTTTATGGACTCAGAAGCCAGGAAGGCATGTTGGATTCCAAAAGAAGCAGGAGCTGCTATGGTCCTGTAGTAAAAATAGACCTGGCTCTGGCATGCTGAGCCAGTGACCTTGGGCCTTAGTTTCCCTCTACAGGCACACCTCATTTTATTGCACTTACCTTTATTGTACTTCACAGACATTGTGTTTTTTACAGATTGAAGGCAAGACCCTCCATCAGCAAAATGATTACAATTCCCTTAATTGTGGTGGTCTGGAACCAGTCCACCATACCGCGGAGCTCTGCTTGAAAGCAGGAAGGGGACAATAATGGGGTGCTCACACTTTCAGGAATGCTGTAAGGGTCTGGGGAGATCATGCGAAAGCACCTGGGGAGGCTTAAAGGAACTTTTCGTATCAAACAGTGCCTTGTATGGAGGTCATAGGATACCGAGGGAAGGGCAAGGCCTCTAGAACTAGGAAGGCCTGGGTTCGAATTCTGACATTTCCCTTCAGGGTGTGTGACTTGGGGAAACGTACTTAATTGTTCAGAGTTTCTCTTTACTCATCTGTAAACTGAGCGATATTAAAACTGCATTGACTAGTACCGTTAATAACAAGAGCTGCTATTGTTTATAGAATGCTTTTTATGTGCCAGGACCCATTCTTTTTCTTCATAAAACCTCCATAGAACGTAGCAGAATTTGCAGCAACGTATTACTTTTATATGGATTTTTATCAGTGTGTGTAATGCATGCCTGGGGAGAGACAATAAGTGGTGTGAAAGCAGGGTTCCCTGGGTGTTGTCTACCACTGGGTTCCCAGAGCCAAGCTGGTGCCTGGCCCATAGTAGCTGCTTTAGAATGTTCATCAAGTAAAGGGAGACTGAGGATTTCATGCACAATCTGTACAGTCCGTACAACAAATCTATTAGGTATATATGATTATTATGCCCATTTTTACATATGAGTAAAATGAGGCCAGAGAGGCTAAGTGATGTTCCCAACATCACACGGCTAGGAATTGGTGAAGTCAGCCCCACTGCACAGCACTTGTCAGAGCTTCCTTGGAAGTTTGGGGATAGTGTGTGAGCAGGACTGAGCACAGAGGAACACCTCTCTGAACGCCTGCTGGTTGCACCATTTATTCCTCGTGATGGCCACAAAATAGGTCTTACAATACCCATTTTATAGACAAGAAACTTGAGGCCCAGAGAGAGAAAGAACCTGAAGGGCTGCTCAGTTCTGAGTTGTAAGAGTCCCTGTGAAGGAAATTAATTGCCCCCAAATTCTTGTTTTACCTCAGAGCTGGACCCTTGGCCCTGTGTGGCTGCCTGCACTGTGTTCCTTCCTGCTCTGAGTAGGAAGGGGGGTTGGAATGTCTCTGACTGCCAAGGGCAGAAAGAAGCAGAGCAGGGCTAGAATTCCTTTTGTGTGGCACATCTGGGAGGGGGTATTCCCCCTCTGTAAATCCTTTCTTTTAAAGATTTTATTTATTTATTTTTAGAGAGAGGGGAAGGGAAGGAGAAAGGGAGAGAGAAACATCAATGTGTGGTTGCCTCTCACGTGGCTCCCACTGGGCACCTGGCCTGCAACCCAGGCATGTGCCCTGACTGGGAATCGAACTGATGACCCTTTGGTTCGCAGCCCGCACTTAATCCACTGAGCTACACCAGCCAGGTCCCCCTCTATAAATCTTGACGTCTGGCTGGTCTTGCCAGCCCTGTTTCTCTGACCGTTCTTTTGTTTATCTTAGAGTACTCACCAAACATCTGACACCATTCAAGATCAATTGCACATAAGATGAACAGTGGGTATTTAAAAACAGGTTTTTGGGTTTTTTTTCCCCTGTTGTTTTCTAAGAAACAGGTCTGAGGATCTTTGGTTCTCTCTGAGAATAACAACCATATGTGCCCTCCACTTACACTGGACAGCCTGTGCCTTTTGCAAGGGACCTATTTGTTTTCACTTGTCATTGAACCTTGATTTACTCAAAGATTTTTCATAGAGTTTTTTCTGAAAGAGAGAGAGCCTGTGGAGGAAAACGATAACTTGGTCCCTCTGAAGGGAGTTTATCTTTCAAGGAGCGGGGCTGACGGTTGGACTGAGAAGTGGAGAGGTAAGGCTCTGTGAAGCAAGGGTCACTGGCAGGACCCAGCAAGATCCATGCCTATTAGTTGGAACAGAGAACACTTTGAACCATGCGGAGCTCTGGCATGTTTGTTGATCGACTTACCCAGAGCCTGGGCCTGCTGCTTTTGTTAGAGGATTTCATGGATTAACTCCCTGGGCTTTGGAAAATTATTTCTTTTTAAGAAACAATTTTTTAAAGAAATGGCAGTTTGGAGGTGGCTGCAGAGGGAAATAAATGCTCCTGGGCAGGTGCGCTGGGGATTGTGTGTAGGCAGAATGGGCATGGGGGGTGTGCGGAGGTCGCATTTTTGTTGGTTGGAGGCCTAGGCTCCCAGGGCAGGAACAATTGGACTGTGGTGTCCTCACACTTGTGAGGGCGTGCCCAAGGGCCTCTTCCAGTAAGTGCTGTGTCTGGTGGAGAGAGGCATATGGACGCCTGAGGCTAGGAGTGTCCTGGGCTAGGCTGCAACAGCAGGACTTCCCAGTGCTGAAGGTTGCTAGGCACTGGGGGAGGTTTCCCAGGGAGACCATGGCTAGAAACACCATCTGCCAAACATGATTTAGATCCGGAAGAGGCAAGGGAAAGAATGAGATGGTTCTTTCTGTCCTAGTTAATCTTGGTTCTGTTCACTTGAGCCGAGGATTCCTTTCCTCAAGGGGAAGTGAAGGCTGACGCAGTCCTGGGCAAGCCAAGTATCTTGTAAAGGGAGGATCTCACCTCCTTGGCTCACCCCCACCCTGCCCAGGCTTGGGTAGGGGTGCCTGCTCTCTGCCCACTGTCCTGCCCTGGCAGCAGGCACAGCAAGCCCATGTGTCATGGGAGGAGGGGTGTAATGGGCATATGATTAAATATTCATACTTTGTCAAAGCACTGACAGTTACAAAATGCCTTCACATCCTCTCAGGGAAGGGTGAGCAGTGAGCAAAATGACTTCAATATGGAAAAGACATTCCACGGAGGCCAGAGGGAGTGCTAATCCTGGAGCAGGAGCAGTAATAGGGATTAGTGCTTGATTTATAGGCAGCTGAAAGCAAGCAGGCAGGCTAAATCTACCATTCACGTGTGTGCTGAAGGACATGGGCTGACCTGGTCTGAAAAGCTGTCTCTGCTGTACTTGACCAAAGGTGCACGGGAGGAACTCTGAACCCCTGGGTTCTGCATTCACAATCACACGCTGTCCTCTGGACAGTGGAAATGTGTTGCCTTGTGGAGAATTTGAAAACGAGAACGCTGATTGCCTAATTAGGACGGGTTCGGTTACAGTCACTACTGGAGGGTAGGAGTCAGCCTCCAACCGTGGAAGCCTTGTGTTTTCTCTATAATCTGTCCTTGACTAAATACAAAGAATGGGTATCAAATGTTCAATATACATCACAGTAGCAATGGAATTTTACAAGGATAGTGCACTTGAAAAGACCTTACAGAAGAGCATATTTACAGAGGGCCAAGGAAGCCTGCAACACTGTTGAGGCCCTTGGGGCTAGCAATAGAGGGCAGTGTTACCTGATGTCTGAGGGGAAGTAATAGTGTTACCGCAGCCCAGTGGGGGATAGAGCTGAGGGAGGGGCATGAGCTGGAAACTGTGGTCATGCAAGGTGTGGCCACTGCCAGAACGATGGCACCATATCAGGGGCCATGGAAAGACACCACCCTTACTTGTCTTTCCTCCTGTGTGCCAGTGTCGTGTTGGTGCTTCTCACTGGCCAAACCAACCTGAAGCCAGACAGCAGGAGAGCCAGGGAGGCACAGTCCAAGGTATCACCTTCCAAGGCACAGAGCAGGGACGAGGAAGGTGGAGAGTGGATGGAGCAAGAGCTTGTTTGTAACATTAGGTTAGTTTAGCAATTCTGGAAAGGCCATCCTGAGAAGAGGAATTTATAAAGAGGTTACCCACTTTCAAATTAATCTGGTCCCAAGACTAGCATGTGTACCTTGCAAAACACACTGAACAAACTAAAGTGGAACTCCTAAATGCCCATATGCACCTCCTTTCTCTGTGAAATACCAGCTGTACAATGGCAGGAGCCGTCTTTTATTGCCAGTTGTCTTCAGGAACTTTCACGCATGCATCTGTGTACAGTGTCTTACACTTTACAGAACACAGTGACTCGGAATCCTCATCACTTCCAGACTGACAAACGGTGACAAGGTAGCCATGTTGCCAAGTGGCCCGAGCTCTCCTGTGAGAGAAAAAGAGGAGACCTGGCTCAGCAAGGGCCACAAGCACTCTGAAGGCGACAGTGAGTCCTCACAGCGCAAGTCTGCAGCCGCACAGCCAGATGGAGGGCAGGAGCCTGAAAGCAGAAGTGGGAACAGTGGCGTGTCCTCCAGCTTATGGCCCACCCTGAGTACGTCTCTGCCAACGTGGGGTCATGGTGTCTGTGCTGCCACCATTCAGGTTATTCTTTGGGGTGCGATCTTTATCCATCTAAGAGGGAGGGCGTGTGAAGTCATCAGCATATCCAGAAGGACCACATGGTCATTTAACTCCCTGGCCAGGTGCGAAGGGCTGGGTCAGCATGAGGGCAGCAGTCCTGGTGGTGGGTGGAGGTGGAGGTGAGGTGAGAACCAGAGGGGAGATGAAGGGCACCAGACGCACCCATTGCTGCGGACAAAGTGGACCTGTTTGGGATATCAGCACATGCTCTTCTTCCTCATGTTGCTGTCTCTGGGCTCTGAATCTTGCCAAGCACTGTGCTTCCGTGACATCCTGGGACAGGTGGGCTTTATCACCTTTTTGAGGGGGCCGGCTACGCGGGGATGACCCAGGTAGGGTGGAGTGTGCAATCCAAGTTTGTGGTTTCCAATGACAGTTTGGGTGAAATGCAAATTTCCTTCCACATTTGTGTTTCTTCTTCCCAATTTTGTCCTGAATGGAAAAGAGTTGTGTAGACTTAAGTTCAAGGTGCAACCCTGGAGCTGGTATTTTGACACAAAACAGAAAATGGAGATAGCAGTGGAGACAGTGCTTGGGAAAAGCACCCAGAGAGGATCTTCCCCGAGAGGCAGTGTGGCTGAGGGTCCTGAGCTGGACTGCTGGAAGTCGCGTCCTGTGTTGCCAGTTCTGAGCAGGTGTAAGTTATTTAATGTCTGAGTTTCTCAGTTGCCTGATCTATACAATGGGGATCATCGTCCTATCTACCTTAAGGATACTGGCTGAGGACTAAGTGATTTAAAGTGCGCAATGTGTGGTGAAGAGTGCTGACGTTTGCTGTTGTATCACTAGGTGAACGAACTCTTTTGGGCAGGCCATCCTTCTGGGGGCCTGGGGAGATGGGGCACCTGTGAGACCACTGGGAAGATAAGCATCCGAAGGCCTCTCTGTCATCCAGAAACCTCCAGTGAGGCTGCTTGCTTGAAGTTATAGTCTGGGTTCTCTCCAAAGTCTGGCTCCCAGCCTCACCTACTCCTTGCCACAAAACCTTGGCCTCACCAGGGAAATCTTAGGAGGCCCCCACTACAGCTTTGCTTTCACTTCAACATTTTTGAATCTTTTTTAGGAATGCAGAGAAAGGAACAACTTTGTAGGTGTAATTCCTAGGGCCTGGCATTTCAGAGAGTTGCACAGTTGGTTCTGAAAGGAGTGTCTACACGCAAGCAGTTGACTACTTTCTTGTTTTTCTCAGTACACCATTGTTGTAACACAGAAATGACTCCGCATGTCATGTGCCTGTGGGATGGCCACAGAGGGGCTGGGGCTGCTGCCTCTACGTCTGTCTTCTCCTGAAACGGAGGCAAGCTACTGCATGAGCAGTACTACAGCATCTTTATCTGTCCCAGTGAACCTGTGTTCACAGACCCAGAAGTGGAGTAAGTTCATAGCTACAAGAAATCAATTTGTAGGCAAATAATACTCTGATGTTGGCTCTTAAAAAGAAACTTTATATTATACCGATATATTACACTTAATTTTATCTCTACTAGAAGTAGAATGTCTTATTGATAACATCATTTATTAAGCATAGATTAATTGTTAAGGGTTATTTGCCCAGATGACTTTTTGATCATCTCATATCTAAACATCAGCATCCCAAACTGGGTACCCAGGGGCCAGGCACCTGACATTAAGGAAAGAAATAGAACTGGTGGTGAAGAAACTGGGACCCTGAAACCTGCTTCTCTCTGCTTCCAGGGGAGCTCTTCTGGGTGCTGGGTTAGGATCAGCCAGGACAAGCTGTTCCTTCCAGAACAGAGAGCCTTGATCTATCCTGGAAATTAAGTCAAAGTGAAACCAGAAGAAAAACGTAGACTTCTTAGAATAACTTGGCAAAGAAAGCCCAAGTAGACAGAGAAATGTTCAAGGAGCTCTGCAGGATGTCCTGTGGGCTAAGAGGAAGACAGTTGTAAATCCAAATGGGCAGCATGGGGAGTGTGCCTGCAAGAAGGGAGAGGGCCACCTTCCCAGCTATCGAAGAGCCACACATGCTCAGGAGGTAACAGCAAAGGTAGACGTCCAGTGGGAGGCCCTGTGGAGGTGGCTGGTTCATGAGAAGCCGCACAGTGTAGTTGCCAGCCAGCCTGCCTGCCTGCCTGCCTGCCTGGGAAGCTGGCTCCACCACTTCTGGTCCCAGTTTTCTTGTCTGGAAGATGCTGATGACCATGGTATGCACTTCAGAGGGCTGGTGGAAGAATGATCTGAGTGAAGGCATGCTACATGCTTAGAATAGAACCTGGTGTATATGACATACTGAACAAGTTGCTATTGTTATTTTGGTAGTCACTGCTTATTGGCAGTTTCACTTTTTGTGGTTTCAGTTACTTGTGGTCAAACACCATCTGAAAATATTAAGTGGAAAATTCCAATAATACACAGTTCTTTAGTTTTAAATTGCGTGCCATCCTGAGTAGCATGAAGAAACCATCCTGCCCTATCCTGCCCAGCACATGAATCCTCTCTTTGTCTAGCACGTCCACGCTGTATACGATCCGCGCCTGCTAGTCACTTACTAGCCTTCTTCTTTATCACATGGACCGTCAAGTATCACAGTGCTTGTGTTAAGTAAACTTTACTTTCCTTAATATTGTCCCCAAAGTGCAAGAGTAGTGATGCCGGGAGTTCAGATATGCCAAAGAGAAGCCTCATAGTGTAGAAGCCAATGTGCTGGAGAGCTGCACTCGTGCTGAGGATGCTTCTAGATGCTCATTTTGGGCAGGCCTGGGAGATGGGCTCTTGTACCTAAAGGGCAGGGTCTGGCTGGGGGCAAGGGGACTCTGTGTTTCTCTCAGTACCAGTGCCTGGACATCGGTTTTATGCAGATTCTGTCTTTGACCCTGCTGAGCACTTGATGGGGAGCTGTTGATTGTACAGTGCAAGGGACATGGGTTTTCCACGAAGCTTCTAGTAGGTGGGGCTGGCTCACCTGAGTTCTGTGCAACACTCAGCTGGAATTACTTTGGCTCTGGTGTTAAGAGTAACATAAGATTATACTCAAGTCCTTGACCAGCGATGGTGATGATTGGCATCATCATTGTCGTCATGTAAGGCCTTGTGCTGCTTCCTGTATGGCTTCCTCCTTTTTAGCATCACGTCATTACTCTGTCCATCCCATTTCTAACCTGGACACCCAGCTGTCATCTCAAAAAGTGCTGAGGAGCCCAGGCATCCACCAGATATTAAGATTCCGGAGTAGTTATTAAATAAGAACTGCTCTTGCTGGCTTCACTCATTCAGCTGTGAAGCATCTATAGAGGTTTCTGAGCTGTGAGCATTCTCTTCAGTTAATAGAAGGAGGCTTGCTCTGGAAAGTGGAACATTCATCCTTGCCCTGTGGGGAGAGGTCCTGAGACACTGCAGCTACCAGGAAGCCTCCCACATCCTCACTGGTGCAATCAAAGGGTTCAGCAGTTGGTGACTGTCAGTTCAGACTTAATAAAGATACCATAACGATCATGATGAATATAGCAATCCTTCGCAGAGCATGCCAGGTGGGTGTGTTCTACATGCATGATTTCTAATTCTCGCAACAATTGCAAAAGAAAGGCATTCCTAAATCCTACTTCCTAGTAGGGAAACCGAGGCTTATAGAGCTGATATCTTTCCCAAGGACACTTAACGGGAAGCTGGTAGGGCTGGAATTCAAGCCTGACTCGGTCCGATTCCAAGGCTGTGTTCCCTGTGGCTAGTGCAAGGGTAGAGTCTGGAGCGAGAGGTGATAGAGTTTGCTTTCAAGGAGCAGCAGATGCTGGCTGCACGGGAGCTCCTGGCTGGGATGGGATGCAGGCTCCCCCTGGTCCTCTGGTGTCAGACTTAGGACTGATGTCTTTGTTAGTAGACATTGGTCCCCAGGCGGCCAAGCATGCTGGCAGCATTCCCAGCCCCGGAATACCCAGCACAATTCCTTCAGCTCGCACGGGCCTCTTGACAGGGAGTGACAGCTGTGATTCAACACGTGCACTGGTGGCAGGAGAAACGTGGGTGAAACAGGAGAAAGGACTGTAATTACCTCTTAACACGTTTCCACTTTTCTCTGCTGTCAGAATGGTTTTGTTTAATGATTTATTTTGATATGCTTGGAAATTAGTTGCTGCAGCGAGGTTGGTATGTGATCGCTGTCCTGCTAGTGAGCAGCCATCGTCAGCAATGTAAGCCCAGCAAATGTGATTTTTTCCCTCCTTTTCCCAGTTTGTGCAGCTTCTGTGTGTGCGTTAAGGATCAGGAGAAAGGGATGATGGTATGTCTGTCTGCCTGTCCATCCATGTACCCTGTCTCCTCACCATGACCCTAAGATGGGCCAGTCTTGTAGGCTCTGTTTTCCCAGAAGGTTCTTGCCTCCATGGATTGTCCAGTGACCCTCCAACCGGAATTCTCTTGCCCTATCTTTCTTCCTGTCCTTCCCGCTCCTACTCTCCCCTGCCACACAGGCATATACCTTCCCTTTCATGTGTGGCTTCCCCTACTCTGCCTTGCAGACCCCACACAGCCCCAGTTCTCCCCCTTGACCTGCCACCACCATCTGTTTTCAGGGGCCTGCACCCACTCATAGAAGCCAAGAGAGCAGGGCCTGATGTCTCTCAATCTGCAGCACCATCAGACCTTTGCAACACTCTCTATGGGTAGGTGGCCAGCCTCAGTCAAACTGGGTGTTGGCCTTTCCTCTTGTGGCCAGGCCAGGATGACAAGGGAGCCACCACACTACCATGGAAGCTTAGGTGGGGAGAAGGGAGCCAGCACTGCAGAATGGCGAGGGCCTTGGTCCTTCCCAGGAGTAGGTATGTGCCAGTAGGCCTTCTCTGGAGAGGGTTGCCATAGTGAACACTCAAGAACAAGAGCTTTAGAATCAGAACGAAACCCGGAGGTCATTGAGCCCGTGACTTCATTATGTGAGAAAACTGAGGCCCAGAGGAGGGACAGCAGTGGGTCTGGGTTAACACCTGGATCTCTGTTGCATTCTCTCCAAAGGCAGTGGACTGGCTGGTTTCGTGATGGAAGCTGCCTATGTGCTGGTGTCTGGGGGTCTGACATTTCCTCCCTGGGTCCCTACATTCAGCACTGCCTTTTGGAGTAAGTCAGGGATTAACAACCATTTAATTGTCAAAGAACTCTTTCTTCTGGCAAAACCTGACACAGAACAGAAAAGTGGAGGGACACTTTGGTTCAAGTGCTTGAGGAGTTATGGATGATCTGGAGGCCCCGGTTCAGCTTCCCTGACCCTATAAGGAGGCCCCTTAGGCATTTCTGTAGAACCTTCAGTGCTCCATGGAATATAGTGAGAAGATATTTAAGGGCCCTGTTACCAGGGCAGGTGACTAGATGAAGACATTCATGGCTTCTACACCTCAGCATGGGTTCATTTGTCAGAGCACTTGAAAGCAGAGACTAAGACTATAAAAGAATGGGGTTCCAAACAGGATAGTGTTTGAATTAAAGAGCTACTTAGAGAGAGAAGGAAATGGTTGCAGCATAGGAAGGTCAGGTTTAGCCGGGGTCCCTTTGGGTTCAAGGTGGTGTAGGTCAAGAAACAGGGAAGCCTGGAAGCTCAGTGCCTGAACTAGGGGTGCAGGGACCAGAGAGACCAGGGAAGGTCTCACACATAAACTCTAGCTACTGAGTGACATTGCCTGGAGTATGCAAACCCCAATACTTCTGCCATGGCCGACTTTTTCAGCATGTCACAAAGGCTGCAAAATCACTGAAAAACACTGCAGCATTCAGCTTTCATATCAGGACTAGGCCCTTAATTGAGACTGAGAACTGACATTCACATAGTACTTCACAATTTATAAGACTCTCATGACAGGTGATTCTGCTAGTACCGTGTGAGACTCTATTATTGTTATCATCCCCATTTTACAGGTGTAGAAATACAGGATGAGACATTGCTGAGAAGCATCATTATTAACAATTATTCCTAACAGTTACATTTATCAACCCATGCCCTAAAAGCATTTAGTTTAATTCATCTCTCTCTCTCCTTTTAGTAAACAGGCAGGCAGGATGCACACACACCTCTCTTTTTTTGCTCTGAGGATTGGTAGGAAGAAGGACCTTACTCCTTGCTTTTTAACAGGTTTCTCTGTCTTTGCTCTCTAACAACAACAACAACAGCAACAAAACTATCTTCAGAGCCCCCAGCTCTGCTCAGAAATCTCAGGAGGCTTCAGCCCGCAGCAGTGCCCTCCCCCCTCAACTCCCTATCAGTTCCCATGAGGGACCCCGAGAGGATGTCCTCAGCACCTTTTGTCTCAAGCAGCCCAGCCCAGTGTGGCTGGAGTCCCTCACCTCCGGGTCTTGACCAGGCGGTGTCCCAGGTAGCTGAGGGAGCCTTCTTTCTCTTGCCATCTCTACCTCATGGACAGGTAACTCCTGTCCTTTTCCTCCGACCCCAACTGTTCATCACAAATGGGTGTGTGGTGATGGTTCTTTATTGTGTGGTGACATTTAATTCTTGGACTTGAACCTGTTATACCTGCGCTGACATCAGAGCAAAGGGGCCCTCAGATGTTACATTAGAGGCAGAAACTGTTTCTAATCTGATCACACCGAAGTGGTTGCATATTACTACCACTCTCAGCAAAGACTGTGGCTGGCCTGGCCACCAGCACCCAGCACACTGATTCCTGGTATGCTTCAGGCCTATAGCAAGGACCCACCCTCACTCCCCATCCTGCCCGTGCTAGGAGAATAGATCCAGGGAAGTTTGTCCCTGCTGCTGCTATGATCCACACAGGGCACAGAAGTATACTTGATTTTGAATTCTGCAGGAACAAACCATTGGGTGGAGTCACCGGATAGTCAGATGTTTTCTCCGGGCTTTTATAGCTGCCATTTATTTTTAAAGCTGTTTTTGTTTACTGAGGTATAATTTTCATAGAGTAAATGATCTCACTCCAGGTTTCCAATTCTATGAACTTTTTAAAAATTGGCTTTACTGAGAAATAATCAGCACACAACAACCCATATATGTTTCGTGCGTGCACTTTGAGTAGTTCTGACATGTGTGCACACCCATGAAACCACTGCCACAATCAGAGTGAACCTACCTGTCATTGCCCCCAAGTTTTCTCTCGCTCCTTGTCAATCCCTCTAGCTCATCCCCCCCCTCCTCTGTCTCTTTTCTGCCATAATAGTTTACAGTTTACATACATAAAACCTTTTATGTATGTACTCTGACTTCTTTCATTCGGTGTAATTACGTTGAGGTTCATGCATGCTGTTGGATGTGTTGATAGTTCATCCCTTTTTGTTGTTGAGTGGTGTTCCATTCTATGCACATGTGTACACACTTGTTCACCTGTCGATGGATATTTGAGTTATTTCCAGTTTTGAGCTATTTAAGTAAAGTCACTGTGAACACATCTAATACAAATCTTGTATGGACATATGATTCTTTTGGTAAATACTAAGGAATGGAGTGATTTCATCATATGAAATTATATGTTTAACTTGTAAGTTGCCGAACTGTGTTCCGAAGTGGTTGTACTGTTTCCTACTTCCGTCAGCAGTGTATGACAGTTTCGGTCCCTCTCCATCCCACCAGTACTTCGGATAGTCAAGATTTTGTTTTAGTCGTTATAATATGTATGCAGTGGTACCTCATTGTGTTTTCAATTTGTAGTTTCCTAATAACTAATGATGTTGAGCATCTTTCATATGCTTTTCTGCCATCCACATATCTTTGGTGAAGTGCCTGTTCATATCCTTTTCCATTTTATAATTGTTTTGTGTTCTTATAATTACATTTTGAGAGCTATCTATATAATATATTCTTTATTAGATAGGTGCTTTTTAAATATTTTACTTGTCTATGGATTGTCTTTTCTCTCAGCTTTGTTGGAAATCAGTTTTCTCTTATGTGTGGATCTCTTTGGATTCCCCATTCTGTTCCATTGGCCCATTTGCCTGTCTTTTCCCTAGCACCATACTGTTTTGATACCATAGCTTTGTAAGTCTTGAAATTAGGTAGCGTTAGTTACTCCTTGAACTTTTTTCTCTTTTAAACAGCTGTCTGAACTCTTCTTGGTCTTTTGCAATTTCATATGAATTTTAGAATCTGCTTGTGAATTTCTAGAAAAAAAGTTTTTGTTTCATGCATTTTGAAGTTCTGTCAAAGATTTAGGATTGTGCCCTGGCTGGTGTAGCTCAGTGGATTGAGTGCAGGCCTGCTGACCAAAGGATCACAGTTCGATTCCCAGTCAGGGCACATGCCTGGGTTCCAGGCCAGTTCCCAGCAGGGGACACATGAGAGGCAAACACACATTGATATTTCTCTCCCTCTCTCCTTCCCTTCCCCTCTAAAGATAAATATATAAAATCTTTAAAAAAAAAGATTTAGGATTGTTATATCTCCTTGAAGAATTGACCTCTTTGTTGGTGTGGATATACCTTCTTTATTCCTGGTTATATTCTTTGCTCAGAACTCTATGTTGTCTGATATTAATATAGCCACTCTAGATTTTTTTTGATTCATGTTAGTATCATATGTCTTTTTCCATGCTTTACTTTTAACCCATTTGTGTATTTGTATTTAAAGTGGATGTCTTATCAGAAGCATATAGTTGCATTTTGCTCTTTCATTCAATCTAATTGTCTGACTTTTAATTGAGGTATTCAGACCATTTGAATTTAATACGATTATTGACATGTAGTTGAGTTTAAGTTTATCATCTTGCTATTGTTTTTATATTTTTAAAATTTAATTTATTTTTATTGTATTTTTTCATTACCATTTACCTCCTTATACCCCCTCCTTCTGCAATCCCCACACTGTTGTCCATGTCCATGACTCCTTTTTCCTTTTTCTCAGTCCCTCCACCTCTTAACTACTGCCTCCCGGAGCCGTCAGCCTTCTCTCTATCCGAGTCCATCTCTATTTTGCTAGTTAGTTCAGTTCGTTCATTAGATTCCACATAGGATTGAAATCATATGGTATTTGCCTTTCTTTGACTGGCTGCTATTGTTTTCCATTAGTCCCTTATGTTCTTTGTTTCCCTTTTCCTGTTTTTGCTGCCTTCTTTTGGAGCAAATATTTTTAATTCCACTTTACCTTTTGTTGCCTCCTTAGTTAAAATTTTGTTTTGATTGTTGCTTTAGGGTTCATAGTATACACTGTTAATTCATCACAGTCTACTTTCAAGTGTTATTATACCACTTCACATATGGCACAGGAACTTTACAATGCTGTACTTACATTTCTTCATGACTTTTTGCAGTTGTCATATATTCTGCTTATGCTTTTGTTACGAACTTAAGTACATTGTTATTATTTTTTGTTTAAGCAGGCTGTTAAAGAAAATATCATAGATACATTTCTAGTATTCTCCATTCCTTTCTGTACATGTACATTTCCATCTCCTGTCACTTTTCTTCTGCTTAAAAGGGCTTTCTTTAATATTTCTTGTAGTGAAAGTATGCTGGTAATGAAATATTTTACCTTGTATATGTCTGGGAAAAAGTCTTTATTTTTCACCTTTATTTTTGAGAGATAGTTTCACTTAGTATAGAATTCTAAGTTGACAGGTTTTTCTTTCAATAATTTAAAGTTGTGGTTTCACTCTCTTATTGCTTATATTGTTTCCAACAAGAAATTTGCTGCCATCCTTGTCTTTGTTCCTCTACATGAATTTGTCTTTATCCTCTGGCTACTTTTAATGCTTTTGCTTTATCACTGAAATTGATTGATTTGACTATGATGTGCTTTGATGTGTATTTTCTTCATGTTTCTCATGCTGAGATTCACTAACCTTCTTGAATCTGTGGGTTTATATTTTTTAAATTAAATTTGTTTTCCCTACTTATACTGTGGCTTGGAAACTCCAGCAAGGCAGTAAGATGGGGCAGCCATAAAGTTCGCCTTGTCTGTTTCCCACGTCCTGTGGATCTGAAACATTGTCCTTTGTTTACTGATGTCCAGTGTCTTGAAAACTGTTGGTTCATATAAATTTTTTTTCTATTTTGTTTTGGTTTTGGCAGTTTCAGGTGAGAGTGCAAACCCGAACCTCATTATCTCATCTGAGGCAGAAGCAGAAGTCTTCAATCCTATGAATTTTGTCAAATTTATGTAATCGCATAACCACTGCCACAATCTGATAGAAAAATTCTTCTGTCATCTTAGAAAGTTCCTCATGCCTCTTTGTAGTTACCACCTTTTTTGAACCGTAAGACATACCTAGGTTTTAGAGGAGGAAAATAGGGAAAAAAAATGAAGCAAAAAATGTGGTAAAATATTTAACATAAATGTGGTAAAAAATATAATGTAAATAACATGATATTTCACCAATGTAAATGTAAACAGAAATCAACAGCAGCATTAACAACCATTATTCCTCCCAAATTTGGGGGAACAAAAGTACACCCTGTAGTCGGAAAAATGTGGTACTCCTTTTCCCCAGTAGCTGGCAACCACTAATCTGGTTTCTGTCCCTAGAGCTTTGCTTTTTCCAGAACATTATGTAAATGGGATCATACACCCTTTTGAATCTGTCTTCTTTCGATTTAGCAAAATGCTTTTAGCAAGTCATCCATGTTATTACATGCATCTGCTGTTCATGTCTTTTTTATTGCTGAGTAGTAATCCATTGCATGGATGTATAACAGTCCTTTCAGTGATTTGCAAGTAATTGATCCAAAGGACCGTAGCTATTAGGGGAGAAGATCAAATTCCATGCACCAAGCCTAAGACTTTCTGCTTTCCTTTCTTCTTTGCCTCCTGTCTTCTCACCCACCCACTCTTCTGCCTTCCTGCCTCCTCACGTTCCTTTAGAAGAACCTAGGTAGATTTACCTAATAAGTCGATAATATTTATTATTTTAAAACAAAGCCAAGGTTTTCAATCTGTACTTCACAGGCTGGCACATCTTCTTCCATCCCCAAAGCCAGACTAGTGGTTGAAGATTCTTCAGGGGTGAAATCCAGGAGTGACATTTCTGGAATTTGGTGGACTTTGCCTGGCATCACGCTCTGGAGCTTGGGTTGGGATGCATCCAGTTTCTCCTGACTCCTCATTCTCTTTCTTTCCTGTCCCCAAAGTAAGGACAGTTGAAGTGAGCCAAGTGGTGTCAGCCCACATGCTTTCCTGGATTGCAGCACTCACTCCGTGGATTTCTTTCTCAACAGGAAAGGAGCCTGAGGAGTGAGGCAGGACTGACAGCTCTGTGCAAGCTGGGTGTCAGCTAAACACTCGGGAGAGAACTTTCAGGCTCCCCTGTAGGGCCTGAAAGCCCTGCCTGGGACAGTGACTTTGGAAGGAGCTCACCGTGACCTTCCCCTATAGTCACATCAGAGGGGAGAATAGTGGCCCATGTAAGAGCTTAGGAGGAGGAGGAACAAGCATGCTCTGTACATGTGTGTGCACAGTGTCAGAACCAGCTGGGCCCACTGAATGAGCTGAACAGGTGGGGCTCAACTAATCCCTATCAGAAAAGGGGGTGAGGTAAGGATACCTGCAGTCTTGCTGTGGCAGGTCTTCTTAGGAGATTTAGCTTTCTTTAGGCTCAATCAACTCCATTAAGACTCCTCCTCATTCTCAAGGATTTAGAGTACATTTCAATTAGGAATGTACTTCAGGCTATAAGTAATAGGATGTTAAGAAGTCTGGAAGTAGCCCCGGCTGGGATGTCTCCAGTGGCTGGAGCGTCATCCTGTAACCAAAGGTGGAGTGTTCTATTCCCAGTCAGGGCACATGCCTAAGTTGCGGGTTTGATCCCCAGTCCCTGGTTTAGTTCTAGGCACATTCAGTCCTCGGTCCAGGCGTGTACAGGAGGCTACCAGTCGATGCTTCTTTCTTGCACTGTTGTCTGTCTCTTGCATCGATGTTTTTCTCTCTCCCTTCTCTCTCTAAAAGCAATGAAAAAATGTCCTCAGGTGAAGAGGAAGGAAGGAAGGAAGGAAGGAAGGAAGGAAGGAAGGAAGGAAGGAAGGAAGGTCAGTCTGAAAAGTAGCCTTAGGATTGGTCCAGCAGCTTAAAATGCTACTGAGAACCAAAGGCCTTTATCTCTTTCCACTTTCTCATACCAAGCCTGTCATTCTTGCAAGATGATTGATGCAACTCCAGGTGTCATGCCCACATTTGAGGCAGGGACAATTAGAAGGCATGGTCCTGGTAACACTCTCTGCCTTTTAACAGGAAACAGAGACTTTCCCAGAAGCCCCTTAGGATAATACATCTTGAACTTTAATATGCAGAAGTATCTCATCTGGGGAATCTTGTTAAAACACAGGTTTGGATTTCGTAGTTCATGGGGAGAGCCTGAAATTGCACATTTTGGCCAAGCTTCTAGTGTATGTTAAAGCTGCTAGAAACCACATTTTGAGTAGCAAGGTACCATACTATTTTTCCTTCATCTTTTCACCAGAATTCAGTCACATGGTTATAGCTAGCTGCAAGAGAGACTGACGAAGTACCTCACTTTTTAAGCCTTTATAGTGGAAGGGGTAAAAGAGAAGATAGAAGGGGAGAATTTGGGTAGGAAATTGTTAGCTAGAGTTCTACTAAAATGCAGGCTGCAGAAGCTTCTGCAGTCACAAGATTGACTTGGGACAAGTTACAGCCTTTCTGTCCACAAGGGAGGACCATGGACCTGCTTACACCATGTCTATACCCAGCCCACAGGGAGAGGGTATTCTTGTCCCAAGCTGGGTGGTTATGTGTGCCAGGCTGTGAGTGACTTCACAGTCCTGGAATTGTACCGAAAGAACCTTATTGCCTCAGCACCAAGCACAGTAGCAGTGCCCAACAGAATGCCTGTTAAACTGAAATATTACTAGCACACTTTCTAAATACAGTGCTTCTGAAACTGCAGTGTGTATACAGTTTGCCCAGTTGAACAAAGGGATCCTTGTTCAAGTGCAGATTATGGTTCAGTCCATCCAGGATGGAGATCCCAGATGCTGCATTCTGAACAAGCTTGCAGGTGAGGCTGTTGCTGCAGATCCTGGACCCTACTTTGAATAGATAGTGCCGAGCGCATACAGAGTTAAGTACTTTTTCCTAATTTACCAGTGGTTACTGGTCCTTCATTCAGGACAGGAGATTAGCAGATTAGCAGATTAGATGTAGACCTTGGGAAGTGGAGGGACTGGCTGTGCTTATTTCAGGGCAGAGGCCTGGTTGCCTGTAGATCTCTTGCTTCCCTGGGCCCTTGCCTGCCCAAAACAAAATGAGCAGCATACCCAGGAAAGCCAACCCAGTGTTTCAACAACTCTTAACTCCCTGGGCTCCAGCCCCAGTCTCTGCCCTGGCCTTCCAGAAGTTCTGGGGACTCAGTGGCTACATGAGGGGCTAGTGCATTTTGGATTTTTCAGCTTCCCTGGCACTGTGTGGCTTTCAAGTGGGGCTTTGGAGAAGGGAATGGGAAATATATTTTCTGTGAACATTTGTGCTAGGGGAAAAAGCTGAACTCTCTAGAGCAGAGCTCTGGATTTTTTTTTTTTTCTTCTTCTTGTAAGTAGCAGAAACTGAGTTACTGGAATTTCTTCTGAATTAAAATCAAACAAAAAGTTTCTTGCGGTTTCAGTTACACAAGAGGCTGCTGCCAAGATGGAGTGAATGAGAAGAGCTGCTGAAGGAGGAGGCGGTGAGGGGCTGAGGGTGAGGGGAGCAGCAGGACAGAGCCCAAGGCCATTATAGAGCGATGTTCTTGGTTGGGGCATGCTGTCAACTTCTCTGATGTCAGATTTTGGGGGGAAAGAACTGTCTGTACTGGTCTTCCTCCCAGGATCAAAAGGAAGAAAAGTGGGGCTGGGGGGCTGGGGGGGTTGTGTGAAACTGACATGTACCCTGTAAGATATGTTCACAGGAAAATGATTATTGTTTCTTTGTAATTTACCATAATTCAGGGTTTTACCTTCCATTAAACCTTGCTTCATTTGGTTTCCTGACTGATTGGCAGCTGCACCAGGCAGTTGTCCTGCCCCTCAGCTATAAGGCTCTCAGTTCAGCTTTGTTCAAATGTGAGGCCACTGCCAACACTTGCTGCTCCAAGGGCAGGAGTAACTAACTTCCACTGGCAATTCCCAAACTTCATTTTTCTGAGCTCTTCAAGCCTCCTCCCCACCACCTTCCTGGTAGCCACAGAACAGGCCTGGCCAGGGCTGTGTCTCCTTTCCTCCCTCTAGTCTGCCCTCTGGTGAGAGTACTCCTAGCAGTGAAAGGGGCCTGGGGTCAGGTCTGCAGGATCCTGGCTTGGTCTCCTATGGTGTCTGCCCTGGGGAAAAGGGGTCACTAAGGGCTAGCAGCAGCTTGTTCCCTTTTTAGAAACATTCATGTGTCTCCATTCCATCTGCCAGTTTACCTGACAGGAATTTTCTCTCCCTTGGATCTGGTGGGTTGATCATGAGAGATAATTGAACTCATAGTTCTGAACTCTGCATTCAGTGTTATCAAACTGATAGCTTGAAATGGACAACAGTAGGAGTATTTACACCATGGAAATTGGTAAATGCTACCAGGCTTCCCTCCCACCGTCCGCCAGGAAGATGGTTGTTAAGTACTTACCAACAAACCCCCAATTGTGACCACTTATGAAGGTGATTTAGAGGTGAGGGAGAGCCCTGGTAGCAGAGGAATCCTCCTTCCTTCCCCATAGATTGTGCTGGCTGCCACTGAGTAGCTTGGCTGAACTTAGGACCTCTCTTCTCTGGGACTCTGTTTGGACACTTTTTTCCCCCAAGAGGGATGATGTAGTTCCTCTGTTTGAGGCCTCTGCTCTGGGACTAACTCCAGGCTGAGTTGTAGACAGACTTATTTTCAGGGTTCTTAGTCTCTGTTCCATTCCCTCCCACCATTCTCAAATATCCGAAACTTGTGTTCTTGTCTGTCATCATTTCTACTCTCTTTTTAACAGCCTGCCTCCAGTCTGCTCATTCAAAGAGAGGTTGATGCTTATCTACCTAGAGCTTTTTTGGGTGTGATGGGGTAGGGGTATTTTATAAGGCATTAAAGTTACAAGTCCAAGGAATAGCACACTGATGATGGAGTTCAGTCATTTTCCACTGGAAGTAGGGAAATGCTTTTTAAATAACATAGTTTTTCAGACTTTGCAAAATTTTAAGTCATCACTTTGGGAGGTTGGACGTCACTTAGAGGTTGGTGGCTCTCATTTTATAGGCAAGGAGGCTGAGGCAGAGAGGCTGATGGCCGCACACTAACAAAAGTTAAGCTCTCCCAGTGCCTTGACCTCTTTTTCCACTTGAGTGTTGAAAGGGCCATTATCGCGCGTGACTTGGGGATGACTGCTGGGGATGTTAGAATGGACAGTTTCCAGGAGCTAAATAGTCATCATCGGTGTCGGGCCATTTCTGTCTTTACTTGTCCTTTGTTTTTGCAAAGAACTTTGCAGCTAGACAGGCCTATTTGATTTTCTGTTTAGAGTCAATTTCAAACTCAGGCCTGAGAACCAGGTTTGGTTATTTACATGAAAAGGGAATAGGAAATAGGAACCTAGATTTTCCTAGGTTCTTGCCTATTCTGTAATAAAGGAATTTGAGGAAATGTCCTGGAGGCTGGTATTCCTGGAATAGAATTTTTTTGAGGTAGAGCAAGCAGATGGAAATGAGTCTTAGGCAGGATGCCAGACTTTAAGGGCCACTGTCTGTAGGTATACACCCAAGGATCTGCTGTAGGCTCCTGTGGAGTAAGACATTGCTGGTAATAGGGAACATGGTAACCAGCTGCTGCTGCTGCTGGCTGGGGACCAGGCTTGGAGAATCACTAGTCTGAATAACTCATTGACAACTTAGAATCTCTGCTGGCGTGACCTGGGCATCAGAATGTTTCCAGACTCCCCCGGTGATTCTAACATACAGCCATGGCTAAAAACTATTTCTGATCACTGGCTTATTGAATCAGCTGATAGCTATTCACTGTTCCGATTGTGTGCCGGGCACCATGCTGAAGTGACAGAGGCCTTTAAGAGTTCCTCTGATGGCTGAACCATCAAAGGGAGTAGAGCCCTAACCAGGGTCACCCAGCGGTTTTCCTGGTCCTTTGGAGAAGTGAAGTGAAGGCTCTGTCCTCCTGCCCCTTTTCTTTTGAGTGAGAATGTGCAGCAGGCTACTGGCAGCAGTGCCATCTGCCCTAAGCCTCCTTCCCTTCCCTAGCCAGCTTCTCTCTGAGCTTTGATGACTTTTTGCCAAATACATGACGATGGGCTGTTTACCTCACTCTGGAGGTTGAAACTCTTGTGCAGATTCTGCCCCCCTGGGCATTCAGAAATCAATCGGCCAGCTAGCGCTGGTAACCTGAAAAACAGTCAGGTGCTCTGAGATAGGATGATTGCACCCCAAAGTGTCCTTTCCCCTCATCCCCATCAAGTGTATTTGCATTTCCATTTTCCTCTGTGACCCCACTCTTGTGGTCCTGGGTTTGTGGTTCTTGATGGGGTCTGTGTTTTCCAAGGCCTTCAGGAGGGGCTGTTCTTGCCCAGTTTGGGTGCTGGGCGGAGAACTGCCCTTGTGTTCTGTGTTTTGTGTCCTTGGAAGATCTGAGCCTCCTCGGTCTGGTCTTCTGAGGACCACTCACTGCCCCGTGCTTATGTCTCCACCATGGGAGGGGGTACACAGATAAATCCCCATGCTCCAGGGTGCCTGCACCCAGTGAACGGAATATTGACTGTAGTCTCCTTGGCAGGGCTGCCACTGCCAGCCACCAAAACATAGCACTTATATATGCGTGACCTGAAAAATACAATGTAAATGGCAGGGCAACACGTGTATAGGAAGGCAAATTTTGATTACAAGGTCTGTTCTCATATTGGCTTCCCAGTAAGGATAAAGAAATGCCAGCCTGCAAGGTTGCCCAGTCAGTGCAAGAGGGTTCCCGCATGCAACATAGACCACATGTGAGAACCAGGGCTTCATTGAAATTGGATGCTTTTGATTAATTGTGCACCAAATGCATCCCATATGGGGACAATGTGCCCCCAGCACCAAAAGCTGCCTGTGGAATGCTGGGTTTCCCCTGATGCAGTTTGAGGGGTGCAGGCAGCACAGAGGGAGGCTATGAGAGGCAGCGTTTTGTGTGGGAAAATGTATCATGTCAGAGGGAAGAGCGCATGGCCCACCACCAAAGGATGTATCTTTCAAGGGATGTGGCTGTCAAGACCTTGAGCCAGGTAGTCACCCCCAGTTTGTTGTGGCTCCTGGGGGAGGGAATGGGCCAGAGGAGGGGAACCAGCTGTCTTCAGAGGCAAATCTCTGAGCAAAGCTCGTTGTTAGAATGATCTCCTGTGGAAATCTCCTGGGAAGGGAGAGGAAAGAGCTACAGAACTATGAAATGTGTGCTTGCTGCCTGAGCTCTGGTATGTTAAGGAAATCAGATATGCAAAATGGAAATTCATTCATATTTATTAAGTTACTACAACGTGCTGGCATGGTGCTAGGCACCAGGAATGCAGCAGTAGGTGAGACAAAGGCAGTCCCTGCCCTCGAGGATATTCCTGTACCATCAGAGGATATGAAGGTCGAAGGGTAGTGCATGCTAAATGTACCAGGGCCACGTGCTCAAAGGTGCACATGTGATGGTACACTGAGGACACCTGGATCTGGAACAACTTTTCAGGATCCTAAGCACTTAAACCCAGATATTCATTATTTATTTATTTTGATTACAAAGGAATAACTTTCCTATTTTGCTTTTCAAATACACTCAGCTCAAGTTCTTATTCTACTGATAAGATGAAGTTTTTGTCAAGCCTCGTGGAATCACTGAGTGTTTGCGTTTGGAAGATCACCTGGCCTACCCCTCCTACTTTAAATATGAGAAGTTAAGAGACTTATCCAAAAGGATCAGCTGGTTAGCAATAAAGCTTGGATGGAAATCTGCTTTCCTGACTTCCAGCCCAGTGTTCATTAGACTTTGTCTTATGGTGTTGCCTTTGCAAAAAGGAAGCCAATTCGGCGACATTCTTGGGCACTTATGGCCAACTGACTCTGAAGACTTAATGTTTTAATTGGCACAACAGAGCTGTAGTCTGCAGATGGGAAGGTCTGGACAGGTGGAGAATCAGCATCAAAGAGAGACTTGTAGCCAGCACCTGACCCCCTCGGCAGATGTGAAGACAGTTGGGGGTTGTGGCATCAGGACAGGGAAGATGCTGGGGCACTGTCCTCTGGGTCCCTCTGGTCTCAGCAGAGCAGGTGCCTGTTTCCAGAGAGAGATGTAAATGATCTCTCTTGAAAGCCCTGCAGGGTGGTGGGTTCCTAGAGTGAAACATTGGAAGATGTTTGGAAACAGTTGGAGGCAGAGAAAATAACCTCTTTGGGGAAGGAAGTTTCTTTCCCAGCCACGAAGATCTAGGGAAGATGGCCGGAAGGCATGTGGGCAGGCTGCAGTGGGAACACTATTAATTGTACTGTCCGTGAAAAGTGACCAGATAACTCCCGTCTGGGCTTTATGATGGCAACATGCTCAGGGCTACTCCACTCAGGACCCCTCTTGCTGGCCCCGGGACTGTTCACGCAATGTCACGGAGAGTGAGGAGTCAAACCTGTGTTGAGAAAAGGAGTACAGGATTCCTACCAGAGCAAGCTGTTAGCTTTGTCTGGAGAAGGTGGTACTTTTCACAGGCGTCTGAGATGGGCGTAAAAGGAGTGACACTCCAGGAATGAAATTCCCAGCATGGTCAGCGCTGGCCATAGGCTCTTTGGGACAGAGATGACTTCCTAGCTGCTCTAGGTAGCACATCCTTGGCTTTCCCTAATGGGTTGTCTGAATCAGCCAACCTATTGAGGGAAAAATGGCAGCTTCGGTGTGGATTTTGAAGTTCTGTCGACTGATTTAAATCCTCAGTTCTACTAGTTCCCAACCATGTGGGGAGTTCACTTAAACTTTCTCAGGCCTAGATCCTTTGTAATAGGAGATAATAATCAGTACATTATAGGATTAATAGTACTAAAGCAACTAGTAGTATCTCCAAGTCATAGACAACACTAAAGTGGTACCCCTATTAAAACAAAATAATTAAAGGTCCTTCCTGTGTAGCCCCCCCAAAAAATTATTTGGAAATAGAGCAGCCTTTTAAAGAGGGAGCCTCAAAATCCAGAAACACCAGCCAAAAAACAATCAAAATGGAGCTCAGATGGGTATTTGTCCAAGGGCCCTTTGCTTCCCTACTGCACAGCTTTGCCCTGGAGCCAGCAGGAGGATTTGCCTGCCACCATTCACTGGTAGTTTTGTGAAACTACGAACTCTTTTTCTGGCTTTGGCTCCTTGTTGAATAGGATGCCAGGAAGAGCTGGGAGGAAAAGCAAGGTAACTAGTAGTTTTGCAACTGTTTTGATTACTTCAAGTTGAGATGTTTGTAAATAAGATGTTAGAGTCTGGAGATTTTGTTTGGCATAAATATAGTTTTATTAAAACTTGTCACAGCCACATCCTGCAGTGGAGAACCCAGGATTTGGCTGTGATGGGAGGTAGATGTGACTTCCAAATGGCAGCTCTGAGAAGTGCCTTTTCTGCAAGTACATCCAGGCCACTTCCGGTTTGCTGTTTGTCCCCTCTAAGAAGCAAGAGAAGTGAATGCAACCAGCCTGCTGAAGTTGCTCCATTTGCTATAAATGTCACCTCTGTTTACTACATGGGAAAAGTGATAAACATACAGGAAGAAGAATTTCCCAGGAATCTTAAGCCAGAAGAAGCGAGAGATCCAAATTGGGGAAACATGCAACATTTTGTCTTGAGTTTTGGTTTGAAAAGATCTTCCCGACTGAGAAGGCAAAAAAGAAAGGGTTGTTTCAGCTTCTTATTGGTCAGTTGGGTTTAATGACCTGATCCAGTTTGGGGCTGCTGTGAGCCTAACTGTCAGCAAACATAGTAGGAAGGTGTCACCAGCACTGGAAATAAAGGAAATAAAGGAAATCAAGTGACAGACATACATTAAGCACTACTAAGTGTCAGTCCTTGTGCTGGTTCGTGGGGAGGCGAAGAGTCATAGGACCTGCACCTCATCCTTAAGAAGACGACAGCTTAGGAAAGGAGACAGGCTTGTGCTGAACAAGTACACAATAGTGAAGGGATGATGAGTCCCATCAGATACGCCGTTCTTTTTTTGAATGTTCAGAAGGAAGTATGTATGTGGTCAGTTAGATGTGGTTCCTCTCTCTAAGAGGACAAGTCAATTTCAAGTGTACTTATTGTGTATTTTCTCTGTGTAGAGATCATCGTTGTAGATGCTCCGAGGTATGTGGAGAAGAATGAGGTTGGGTACCCTTTCTTGCCCTCTGTGTTTCTCCCACTCCTACCTGGTATAGCACAGAGGTCAGGAGCACTATTTCAGGCATCTGCCCACATTTGAAACCTGCAGAACTTAGCTGTGTGACCTTGACCAAGTTATCCAACCTCTCTACAGCCTCCTGTAGTCAATTAACAAATATATATTGATTATCTACTGCGAGGGCATTGGGATGTTATGGTGGCCAAAGCAGACAATCCGGAGGCACTGGGGTGCCTGGAGGCATAAAGGATGTGCAGATGTGGGTAAACAGGGTGGGAAGGAAAGGGAGCAATATCTGAGCGCAGCTGCCTTTTCTAAGTGGCCGAGGGATCTTCTAGTTTTCCGCCAAATCTCTGCCTCAAATGGGCAGACCCTGATGAAGGGCCAAGGGGAGTGCCTTTTAGTGTTGCTTGCTGCCTTCCTCCTCACTTCATTTCGTCTGTGCCCTGCAGCACTGGACCCACTGGAGTGCTGGTGGGAACCTGCATGCCTGGTTAGAGGGGCACTGCCAAGGAGCTTTCCATAATTGCTTCCTTTCTTTTATTTTCTGGCATATTTATTGGTTTGAAAGCCCTTGGCAACTCAGGAAATTCCACTTCCCTCTGTAGCTCCTTTATACCTTCCTTGGTATATGCCTAGGCAAAAATTCTTGTTTGTATTACTTGGCTCTTTATGGGGCTGTTGTAAAATCCGAGTCCTGGTGTTGTGTTTTTGGCTCCGGGGTGAGAGAGGGAAAAGAGCGAAAAGGAAGAAGGTAAGAAGGCATCTGGACACCGAAGTCTCAAGGAGCCAGGGGTTGAGTGTGTCACATGGACCAGTATTCTTGACTCTTCCTCATGTCTGAGCATTCATCCCTAATAGTGGCCCAGAGGCCCAGAGGTACGTAAGTGACAGTCCTCATATCTATGATGACATCTTGACACAAAACAGTATACTTTTAAAATCTAATCGGAAGACCAAAAAGAAATAGGCTCAGCCATAGCGTAGGTGTACTAGAATAGACACACGTAGTTTTTTCCTGATAGGGATAAAAATGCCCTTTTTCTTATTAACAGTAAGCTTTGGTAAATATGAGTGATTCTCATTTGACTGTGACATGATGACAGAAGTGTGGTCCTATCTGTAGGCAGTGGGATAAACAAAATGTCTAGTAAACTTAATAAGTGTGGGTGTGATTAGTGTTTTTCAATCCTGTGGCTCCATAAATGCCTCTAAACCTAGAATCTTTAACCATTTAACCTTTAGAATAGCTTGTTTTGGCTTATCACTTATTTTTATATGCATATCCTTTATCTTCCAAACAATTTAATACGTTTATCACTTTTATGTATATCTCTACCAGAGCTTAGAATGGTGCTTAATTGTTATAAACAATACTGTGTTGAATGACCAATAGATTATAGCCACTTCTAGATTGTGCTCGTGCCTATGCAATATTATAATTTATCTTTATTTTTGAGGTGAAAGGGAACTCTTGTAGTAACTCTAATATCAAGTCTTCTTCTATGTGTACTAATATGTTAATTGAACCATGTATTAACTATATAATAATATGCACCAACCAAAGTAATGCAAGGCACAGTCCTGGTAGCGAGGGGGCATTCAACCATCTATACGAGGGGGCATACATTCAAACTGATGTAAAGATACAGTCTTTCTATAATCTAAAATTAAGTATCAATTAACATAGTAATATAGAGCATGCATTAATAATTTAAAATGGAGGGAGTGCTTTTGGCCTAGTGTAAAAAGGTGAGAGATCCATAAAAGATGTATTTGATTTGAAGCTTGAAGCTAAGTAGGAGTTGGCCAGAAAAAAATGGTGGTGGTGGTGGGGAGTGAAAGAAGGAAGAGTGGTCTTGGCAGAGAAAAGGGTGGATAACCTGTGGCCTGAGGCATAAGTATGGCTGATCTGTTTGAGGAACCCTCAGGAGGGAGTGTTGCGAGGGAGAGGAAGGTGGATGTGTAGGCTGGGTCCAGAGCATGGAGGCCTTAGCTCTCCAGGAAGGAACTGGGTCTGCTCCTGGGGACAGTTGGCAGTGCCCTGATAAGACTTGGGAAGGCTCCTCTGGTAGTGGTGGAGAGCAGGTGGCAGGAGGGAGAGTGGACAGGAAGCCTGGCCAGGAAGCCATCATGAGGGGTCAGAGAGGTCAAGAGCACCTGGACTGCATCTGTGAGGGTGGGAATCCAGGCAGAGAGCAGGTCCAAAAAAGAAATGGTTCTGTCGGGTGGGGAATATGCTGTCTCTGCTGTTGGAGCACATCACAGAGCCTGAAGAACACCAGTAGGGCCAAAAAATGGAGAGAGTGGTCCATGAGAGTGGACCTCATGCCATCCAAGCCAGACAAATCCAAGGGGAGCTGCTGGTTACCGTGGCTTTGTTAGTTAATATATGATGTCACTATAATGTGAAGATCTCTGGTGGCTGCTGGGACTGCAGACACAGTGTTGATCACACTGACCCAGACAAGCAGGTGAGGCAACTTTCACCACTGATCAGGCAGAAAATCAAGCCATGAGTGTGCCGTAGTCTCTGTCCATGTACGCAATTGATATCTGGCCCGTCACGTCTGCCCTTGTTGTGGAGTCTCCATGGTCAATTAAGCAGTGCCTGGGCTCAAAGTTCTTCCCAGGGATGGGATTTGGTTGGCATTTATCTCCCATCTTACGCTCCTTCCTGTTTCCTCGTCTTTATGTCTTCTGGGGCCTGGATTATTGCAGTAGATTTCCAGCAGGCTCCCTGCATACAGCCTCACACTACCAGCTCTTTGTGCAGGCTTCTGCTAGAGTCTTTGCTCTAAACCTCCTTTTGCCCTTTAATCTCCTTTTAAAAAAACTTTTTTGCTCCTTGAAGTCTAGACAATAAATATCCTTAATCTGATCGGTGGTCCTTAGTAATCCATCCCCCAAACCTATTCCCATTATTCTCCTTTCCAAATCTGCCAAAATGGCCAGCCTGATTAATTCCTTATTTCTATCATGCTGCTTCCCTCCTCTGTCACCTCCGTCTAAAATGCCTCTCCATCTTCTTTCGGGGTTTTATTTACACCAGGCTCCTATAGTGCAGCATCCCTCTCTGATATTTGCAGCCCTTGCTGTGCAGCACACATTTGGCACATGACAGGTGTCCCTGTGTGCTCATTTCCAGGGCAGGGCATTTTCTTACGTCTCCTTGTAACAGTGCTAGACCTGTTACAGTCATCACTTGAGTTCATTGTCATGACTACTCTGTGGGTTGGCCATCTGTCTATTTTGCAGATCAGCAAGCTGAGACTCTGGGAAGCCCCAGGTCGCATAGGTAGGAAGTAGCAGATGTGAAAGTGGAACAACTGTCTGATGCTAACTCCACACTCTTCCACTCTCGGTGTGCATCCTCTGTCTGTGTCTCCTATCGCACATCGCATGGAGGGTTTTTTTTTTTTAATCATTTTGTTTTTTTAACATGTTGCTTCATTATCCCTGTGATTGAGTCTTGCCCTCCTCTTGATTGTGGGAGCAGACTTGGTGAGAAGCCAGGAGAATGGAGAGGATGTCACAAGCCAGAGTGGTCAGAAAAATGATGTTGCTCAGCAAGTGTCATAAAAATGGATGACTTGTGCCCCGTGCCTTAGAGTAAAGATGGAAAAATGCAAAGGGAGTGGTGAAGAGAGAGGTGCTGACAGGTGATGAGTGAGCACAAATGTTTATCCGTGCTAATGGAGTGGGGACATGATAGCCACTGCACTCTAATGGTTATGAGGAAGTACAAGAAATCCTCACTGTAGAGACAGAAGAACCTAAAATCCCTGGCTGCAAATAAAGGATGAAGCATTTCTGTAATGGTCCAGCCTCATGGGCCAAAAGATAGGTTATAGACAGTGAAGACAGTTGTTATGTAGGAAAAGTTAACCCTCATACTGGTTTTGGCTCTTTAGCCTCTGGGCCCTCAGGGAGTCCAAGGCCATTTGCAACTCTGCACAGGTAAAAGGCTGGAGGAAGTTTATTAGGGTCCAAAGAGGTACAGGCCCATTTGTCCTTCCTTCCCAAGTCAACCCAAAGAAGTACTTGCAGCTACTTTCAAATATCCTCAACCTGGACCATCACTGCCTACCACCACCACCACATCCACATCCACACTGCAGCCAGGCTCTCTGTCCCCACCCTGTGCTTTAACGTCTCCCACATCAAACAGAGATGATCTGAATTCTGTACCATGGATCCACAGAGTCGGGGAAAGGGGAAGGGAAACAAGGGTTATAAGGGACACAAAGTAATACAAAATGCCCCAGTTGGTCTGTGGTCCAACAATAGGGAAACATCTGCCTGTATGGGGTGGAAATTTGTCTTCCTTGTAAATACCCCACTGCCTGAATTTCCACCATTATTGCTTTACAGTGCTTTGCTTCTATTATTTCACAGTCCTCCAGGGAAAGACAAAACTTTAACTTGCTAACACCCTTATCAGAATCACTTAGTTCATCACAGATCAAATCAATCCACAGAACTGACTGAGGAAATGGAGACAGGCTTAGAAGCCAACTTTGTCTTTATCACCATTTTTGCCTGGGTCCTGCCTTGAGGGTGCAGCCTTCTGCTAGTTTCTAGGAGAACAATATCCATGATAAGAAGAAAGATGTTGTGTTCAGGAAAAGGAAGCAAACAAGTCAGTACTAAAGCCAACTCCTGTATGCTTCTAAGCTCCCTGAGTGTGACCCTCTCAGCCTACCCTCCACATTTCTGTCGTTATTTACTCTCTAGGGACAGGGCACCCAGAAAATATGGGGGCTGCCCCTGCTGGAGCCTCCTTATTGACAGCATTTACCAGTGGCCTTCAGAGGCTGGTTGTCTCCTCCACAGCATTGGTGGGCTTTGAGACAGAATTCTGCTTGCACCAGGAGGACAGGACAAGTAGAAAAGCATGGGCAGAATCAGTGGGTTGTCACTAGCGGACAAGTATACTGGCCTGACTCACTACAGCTGTTATTATGGTGGTGGTTTTTAATTCCTCAAGAGATAGTAGGTTGTGAGAAAATGGGCTGTTTCTTCTGTCTCCTAAGAGGAAAGACTAAGGGGAGAGAGGTGCTAAGGAGCCTCCGCTGTAGAATTTGAACACCTAGATGCTGTATATCCTCACCACCACTAAGCCTCACAATGTGCTTGTGGATTACTGAGTGATATTTTAACACTGAATCACTCAGGTTGTGTCCCTGAGAATCTTGGCTCCTCTTCTTCTGACCCTTGCCTGGAAAAATACCAAAAACAACCCTCCCCCCACACACATACATACACACATTTAAAGAAAGAGAAGAAGGAAGAGGAGGAGGAGGAGGGAGAAAAGAAAAATACTGGAAGGAGGTCATCCTTTCTTTTTCAGGGCCCTTAGTAATTGTTCCAAACATACTTCCTTCCTGGCTTGTTCTGTCTGAAGGAGTCAGTGTTCCCAGTGGTTACCGCCAGGGCTCTGGAGTCAGACAGTTGCCGCAGGTACTCCTGTGTGCTGCTGTGACTCTGGTCCAAGCTTAGTGTCTCTGTCTGAGGAAGGGTGCAGTCCTTCCTGCTGCTCATCAGTTGTTAGAATGCTGAATTAAGGGAACATAGATCCCTCCTGCCCTGTGAAAAGTGCTCAGAAAGGGTCTCAGGTTTCCTTAGCAAGGAAAAAAGTCATTCCTATGATGGTGATCGGTGCTAGAGTTTAAAATGCAAGTGTCCTTTAGGTGACAGTGCCTTACACTGAGGCTTCAATGACCAATATTATTGAATTCTGCCTGGAACTTGGAGCCTGAAGAGTAGAGTCCAGATGCCTCTCAGGCTGACTGCACCAAGGCCATGACCCTGTCTGTGGCCACGGAATTGGGGTCCAGTCCTCGAGTTGCCACCAGATCTAGGCAAGTCACTTTCCTTGTGGACCACAGCCAGCTCATTGAGGGACTCTCCAAAGCCCTTCCCAGCCCCAGCCTTTTGCCCAGTAATTCTGGTTGTGCATGCCAGCAAGCTGAAAAGAAGGATATTGATGTGGTTACCATCTCGTAGGGACTTGCTTTTCTAAGTTGTGTGTGTGTGTGTCTGTGTGTATCATAGACTCTCTTTATTTACTCTTCCTCATGAGGCTGACCTGACCTAGTGAGGATATTAAAACATTTTAGTGTTACTGGTTCTAAAAGTAGGTGCACTGTTAAGAAGCAAACCTCTCATTTTGCTTATGCTTGAAGAGGAGCCTTCAAAGGCCAAGATTGAATGGCCAGAGTCTTTCATCCTAGAAAAGACAAGTGTATGAGCTACCCATTATTAGCATCACCAAGGAAGCTTTAAAAATATTGATGTGGGATGCCCTGGGCCCCGCCTCTCTGTTTGCTCTTCCCGCCTTCCCCAGACATCTGTATTTGTGTCAGTTCCCTAGGTGATTCTAACGTGTAGCCAGGGTTGCAGCCTGCTGGACTAATGTAAGTACATTTTCCTGTGTGAGGGAGGGGCAGAGGGAAGCTGGCATGCCAACCAGTGGTTCCCCATTCGTGGGTATTCTGTAAGTGTTCCCCAGGGGTTTCTTATCTGATGTCTGGTGTGGTTTAAATCAGGTGCTGTGGACAGAAGGGCACAGACAAGATTGGTGCTTCTCCGTCCTGACTGATCATCAGAGCCACCCACTGATCTTTGAGAAAATACACACCTGGGCCCCAATCACATTTGCTGAAGCAGAATCTCTGGGGGTGGGAATGGGGAGTTTTTATTATTATTATAATCAGCCAGATTTAGAAACCACTGGGAGGGAGGCTCAGTCCTCATTTTCCAGGAGAGAAGACTTTTCTTTCCTTTTGATCATTGGCTGGCTCTGGGGCCATTAGATAGACCCCTTAGGAGCCGTGGGACCTGACAGATACTTACCCTCTCTCAGCCTCATTTCTTCACCTCTAAAATGGGAACCATAATGGTACCCACTTTGTAAAAGCATTGGGAAGATTCAATGAGTTAATACACTTAAAATGTTTGGCACATTATAGATATTTAATAAACTAACCATCACCATCATCATTAATATCATCATTTTGTAACTCAAATAGAAGCTATAGGCTAAAAGAGAAATTTAGAAGATTTAAATAGTATGAACATAAAAATTCTGGCCCTGAAGTTTGTGGTGACTCTAGAGGCTAAATTGGTTTTGAATTTGTATGTGAACCAATAACTTCTTTGAGGAACGCTGGAGCAAGATTACACACATCACACTCAAGACATATGTAAAGAATAAAAACCGTTGCTAGGAAGACAGGTCCTGATTACCATCCAAAGTGAATTAACATTCATTACTGAGGGCCTACTGTTTGCTCAGCTTTGTGTTTGGTGGCATCACATAAAATAGAATGACATCTCTTTCCTTCAAGGCATTGGGAAGGTCTGGGAAGCACAGTTGGCCCCCTTTGAAGAACAGGAGCAAAATGAGATGATGTATAATTACATGCTAAATTGTGTCATTCAGACTCTCCAAGGCTAAAGGATTCAAGGGCCAGGACTCAGTGAGCCCTGAAGATGGTTAGAGAAGGCCTCTCGAGAGGGTAAGGCAGAGGGGCCTGAGTCAGAAAACTGCCGGAAAATCCAAAGACAGGAAATGTCAAAGGAGAGTCCTCTGGGCAGTGGCCAGGGTGAGAGTGACAGAGCCGAGATGGGACGATGAGCAGCTGGCCTGCCTAGGGTCCCCAAGCCACACAGCTACTTCTAGTCAGGGTCACTTCATTCTGCAAACGCTGGCCAGCTCCCTGTGGCCTGTGGGCATGCCTCCCGCTTCCTGTCCTGAGCAGGTCCTCAGAGCTGGGTCTGCCCAGGAAGCTGTGGGCACTGCCTGGCATGCCCCGAGAGCACAATTTGGGGAGGCATTCAGCTCCAGGGCTGGGCTAACTCAGGGCAGCTGGCATCCTTTCTCTGTGCTGCCATTTAAGGGACATGAGAAGCTTCTGTCCTAGAAGGCAGCTCCCTGTCCTGCTTTCCTACCTGCGAGTCTTAAAAGCGTTCCAATCTTGGGAAATCTTTAAAAGTGGTTAGCTTTTATCCCTTATGTCAGAAATGCTACAGGCTTAGTTCCGCTCCTGGAGAGTCACAGAGATGCTTATGAGCATTTTTAAGGTTCAGAGCAGTGTCACAGTGAAGAACCCTGGTTATCTCCAACCTGTCTTGACTTCACACATAGCACCTATAAACATTCTGAGAAACTAGTGTCTTAGGCTAATCTCCTTTGGAAAAATTGAAATTAATAAGGTCCTGCAAAGCAGAGCTTGAAGGAACCTTACAGATATTTTCCAAGTAAGGCATACAGAGGCCCCGGACACTGAAGAGATTCTCCCAAGATTTCCCAGCCTGGCTGTGGAGGTGGCTGGGAGCTCAGGTCCCACTACTGACTTAATGTTCCTTGGTTGTTAACTGACCGAAAGTAAGAGTGAGAGGAGACTGTAGGCAGGCTTTCCATGGAGTGAACTGTCACTGTGGTTGGGAGGCGATTGGGAAAACACTTCAGATTTGTTTCTGGGTCAGTACTATTACACAGGGAGTATGATCCAACTGACTTATTAGCAAAAAATTTGTAACTTTTGGTTCACTTACAAGAGGAAGTATTTGGGTTTCTGAAAAGGATACAGCTTTTGAGACTGGACGACTTTCATGACTGACAAGTGTTTATGAACTAAAACCTGACCACCCTGGCTACTCTGTGAACCTTGCACAGACAATTCCTACCCAGAGACCTCATCTGAATCTATTTAACCCGTTCACCTGCCCCAGCCCTCCACTCACCGTCTGTGGCCCTGGGCTGAGGGACTCTCCCACCATTGGAACATGAGGATGGAGATTGCCTGGCCTGTGTTTTGGTAGGAGGGGAAGAAGATATTAGGAGCATAAGGCTGTGCATGGCTGCCCTCCCTCCACCTCCATCCCATGAGTGCCAGGCTGGCCCAGCTGCTGAGAATGAATGCCAAGCTCATCTTCCAGAGGAGGTGGAGGGTAACTGCTGAGGCCCTCGCCTCGTTTTACTCCATGCTTTTCCAAAGGTGAGTTTTAGGACCTCACCAATTCCTGGAAGTTCTTTCTCTTGTGTCTCTGCCCTGTTGGAAGCCTGAGGGACTTTCTGCTTTGCCGGGTTGGGGCTGTCCTACCTCTGTCTGTGCCCTCTCCCTTCTGGTGGTCCATAGTGAGCCAGGGTTGGGGATAGGGTGGGCTGCACGTAGATAAAGGAGTGGCCACTGACCTCTCACACATACATGCTCTCTTTTTAAAAAAGGGTTGAATACATCGAAGGCTAGTTTATTAAAATGTATCTAGACCTACTTTTAGTGCTTTGAACGAACATGTTGAATCTCACATAAGATTCATTCGTGTGTGTGTGTGTGTGTGTGTATATGAGTGAATATATATACACTCTTCAGTAAACATCACCTCATGAGAAGATGGTATCTTGGCCTGTTTTGTTTCTCTGCCCTTCATGTTCTAACAGGATTGGGGAGCCTGTGGCACCTTCTCAGATTTGGTGGCCTTGAGACTGAGTGCCCTGGCTGAATATGACTGCCTTCACTCTGGTGAGGGGCTAGTGTGGTGCCTGAAGGCTTTGTAAACATGGCACCTGAGTCCCAGTACCAGTAGCAGGGGCTGGAGAAAAAAATGCAGAGCTGGCCCTTCACGCTGTGGGAAGGTGTCATCCTGGTGCTGCGGGTGCTGCTCTGGACCTTGTTTCCTCTTCCGACTTGCCTGCTTATGAGCTGTCTCCACCCTCCTGTCCTCTGCATCTCCTCCTTTAACCAAGGACAGAGACCAGCACCGTGCAGTGGAACCTCCGCATTAACCAGTAGGCCACGGTGAGTGTCAGAGCCAGTGTTCTCTTGGCCCAAGCTAGTGGCTTCCAGCCACGCAGGAGCCTTGCAGACTGGAAAAGGGGTGAAGTGACCTGCCTGCGTCCACCAGGACTGCTGTAACAGAGTACCATGGGCTGGGTGACTAAAACAAACAACAGAGTTGAGTCTTCTTAACATTTCTGGGGCCAGAGGTCTAGAATCAAGGTGTGGGCAGGGTTGGTTTCATTCTGAGGCTCCTCTCTTCAGCTTGTAGATGGCCTAGATGGCCGTCTTTTCCCTGTGTCCTCACATTGTCTTCTTTCTGTGTGTCTGCATCCAAACTTCCTCTTCTTAGAAAGACACTGGTCAAATTGGATTAGGACACACCCAAATGACTTAATTTTAACTAAAATAGGCCTTTGTAAAAGCCCTATGTTTCGATGTGGCTACATTCTGAGGTACTGAGGGTTTGAACTTCAACATGTGAATTTGGGAGATCATGTTTAGCTGTAAGAGAACAAGCACATCAGTGGATATGTCTACCTGGGCAGGTCTGCCTTGGAAGGTTGTGCAGAGAGTAAGCTCCTTCGTCTAGTAAGTCCCATTGAATCACTCCCAGGACTGGTGGTGGCCCTGAAAATCAGTGTGTTTGGGGCAATGACCTGCTTTGGGGTAGAGACAGGTCTTGGGCTTTTCTTCCGATTTCTTCCTGTTCACAGGGAGTGTGCACTGTGTTTGAGTGGGAGGATGGAGATGGAGCTTGTGGGGAGGGGGATGCTTTCTCAAGAAGAGCCGCATGTGTGCCTGGTGGATGGTTCAGTCTCCCTCACCTTCCAAAGGCACAGTGGGAGTAGGCAGTGTATGTTAGTTCTGTCAGAGCTCCGAGAGTTCAGACGAGGACAGGTGAGAGGAGGTCTGTCGAGGGCTCTGAACTGCGGTGGGAAGTGGAACATCAGGGAGTGGACTCTGGTGAGCTGCAACTCTATCAGCCAGAGTCAGTACAGACCCCGTGTACACATGCATGACATGCATGCGTGTGCATGTGTGCCTCTCGGTGTATGAAGGGGTGCAGGGCATTTGAGAAGGTATAAGCTCTAAAAGAAATTGCACATCCTTTCCTGTCCTCCACACATCAGGCCTTGCCAAGCGAGCAATGGCAGCAACAAGAAGCACATTTGATGTACTAAGCCAACACTGTTGGAATATCTCCTGGTGCCAGATTTGTCTGAACACGTGAAATGCCCTCCATTGTAACATATTTTGCCCCCCTGTGTCATCACTGTTCTGCCCCATGAGCTGAGCCAGAGTGACCCCACACCAGTTCATGTGAGCAAGTGAGTGTCCAGGGGAGCCCCCACCCCCTTCTCATTCTCCTCTCTGTCAAGGTACAGAGAGCAGAGTTCTTCACAGGCCCCTTGGCATTACCAGAGGGTTCACATGTCTGCACCTCCCAGTGCATGAGCCCTCTCTGCACTGCACAGGCACACAGGTTCCTGCGAGAATGGCCACTTGCTTTTAAACTGAAAAGATGCTCCACATATGTCCCCATGACTATTTTGTAACTACCAATTTGTACTTCTTATATAGTCAATAATATTGTGATAACTCTGTATGGTGCCAGTTGGGGTACTGGAAGTATCGAGAGGAACATTGTAAAGTATATGATTCTCTAACCCCTAAGCTGTACACCTGAAACCAACACAAAATAAAGTTGAAAGAAAAAAATACTATTTGCATTCAAACACTGAGCTAAAGAGAGGTTTGCTCTGTGTCAACACCTGGGCACAAAGAAGTGGGTAGGTTGGGGGAAAGCGATGCCATGTGCAGCAAACAAAGTAGTGGGTGTGGGTGAGAGAAGCAGCTGTGCATGGGAGCTTTACATTGTTACAAAGCTTTCATCTTGAACATGACATTAACTTCTCACCTAGTTGAGCACAGCTCTGAGTAGCTGGAAGGAAGCTGTGCAAGTATGTTTTCAGGACACTATCTGCTCAGGTATCAGCACCATCCTGAGCTGCTTGAGGACCACGACGGGGCAGAGATTCCTCAGCAGGGGCTGAGGAAGGCATCTGGACATCCGTTTCCCTGAGCTGCTAGCCAGCACACAGGTGCACAGCATGGGAGTGGTCCTTCACTCAGTCTGGCTCTTTCTGCGAACCCACCACCAGCCCTTCCCGTACCTAGTACCTGGCCTAGGATCATGGAATTTAAACACTGGGAGAAACTCTGAGATCACTTATGTCAACCCCATCATTTCTGTCAGGGGGAAGCTGAGGCTCAGACTTGTCCACAGTCACAAAGCCAATTCATGGTGGGGCTTCAGGTGGAGGCCAGCTCTCCTGGCCTCCAACCTGGGACTCCTGTCCTGTGTGACAGCATCATTGTCTTATCTGGAATGTTCTCCCATTCATCATGTCTTCTTTTCAGCTATGCATATTTGTAGAGGTTCAGAAACTTCTCAGGCCAGGCCATCTCTTCTTTTTCATCCCATAACAGTTTGCTAGTGAGGCCAAACTGTGATATAATGTTATCA
>PVKM010004621.1:0-51431 GCA_004027735.1 Carollia perspicillata
ATTTGTTGCTGCTACGTAAATGACATTGCTTTTTGTTAAGTCATGTATTGCTTTTAAATTTAAAATTCCATTTTTCATGCTTGCATACAAAGAAGAAATTGACTCTTGTATACTAACCTTGTTCTCTTCTCCCTTGTGATACTATTAATTACAGGAGATTCTTGGAGATTCTTTGAGGTTTTCTACATTGATTATCAAGTCATCTGGAAATAAAGTGAGTTTTGTTTTATTCTTTTCAATATATATATATTTTAGTCCTTTTATTTTGTCTTTAGTCACTCATTATTAACTTCTGGTAGAATGTTACATAGTTGTGGTAAGATAAGACATCCTAACCTATTCTTGATCTTAAAAGAAAAATGTTCTTTCTTTCACCATTAACTGTGAGGTTAGCTGTATTTTTTTTAATGTTCAATATCAAGTTGAGGACATTTTGTATTATAGTGTTTTGAGAGCTTATATCATGTGTAAGTATAGGATTTTGCCAATGCCTTTTTTCATCATTTGATATTATAATTTGTCTACTGTAATCAGCTTATAGAAGTAGAGTTTATACTGATTGATTTTTAAATACTAAACCAGCATTGCCTAGCTGTAATAAATGCCATTTTGTTGTGGTGTATAATTCAATATTGGTAGGTTTTTTTTTTTGTTTCTACCTTCATGAGTGATCTAGATCTACAGTTTTCTTTTCTTGAAATTATTTATTTAGTTTTTGGTACTAGGGTAATATTGATCTCAAAGAATAAGTTAGGAAAGTGTTCTTCTGCTTCCATTTTTAGAAGAGATTCTGAATAATTTGTATTGCTTCTGCTTTAAATGTTCAGTAGAGTTCACCATTAAAACCATCTTAGCCTGGTGTTTTCTGTTTCAAAAGTTTTTCATTATTGACTTAATTTATTTAGTAGATAAAGGACTGTATGGTATTTTCTCCATCATTTTGCTTTTAACTTTTCTGTGTATTTATGTTTTAAACAGGCTTTTTGTTTAAAGGACAGATGAGATCTGTTGGGGAAAAGACCAGCCATTGGTAGTATAATGAGAATGGCTGGTGTGACATCAACATAACCTGTCAGCAAAGAAGAGTGGACTGGAATGTGCATGTGTGAACAATGGCAAATTCACTATACTAGTCAGTGGGGGTGTCTGATGGCATTGAGGGAGCCTATGTACTGTGTGGCTGTCATATTCAAAATGACTGAGTGAGCAGAATAATGAATCTTCATCAAATTTTCTGTTAAGCTTGCACATTATTCCCAAAAAACTATTCAGATGATTCTGAAGGTTTTCATGTGTGATACAATGAGTGCAGTATAAATAAAAGCATGGAACAAACACTTCAAAGATGGTTGGGAATCTGTTGGGAGTGATCCACATTCTGGAAGGCCTGCAACAAACAGAACAGCTGAGGATGTTGAGCATGCATGGGATGCAATCAATGAAGATCGGCAACTGACTGTGTGAGAACTAGAAGCTGATCTGGGGACTCCGACAAAATACTATGTCCAAGATTTTGATGTAGGATCTTGGCAAAAAAAAACATGCCCTGGCAAAATTTATTCCATGACCTCTGCTACCAGAGTAGAAGGAACATCGTGCTGCAATTGCTAATGACATGAGTCAAACCACTACCAACGGACCAGATTTTCTCAAGAAGGTCATAAATTTGATGGGGACTCAGGCATCATTTTCCTATGTATGTTTCTTGTATCTTGCATCTTTTTAATGAATTTCTCTATTTATTATATTGCATGGGTAGATACTCTCAGGACAGACCTCCCTCATTATTTGGGTATTGCTTCTGATAACTTCTTTACTGGCACAATCACCTATTTACTCTTTTTAAGTATTGTACCATTTGGCTAACTGTTTTCTATTTGTTCTATTTTTTGTTTACTCCTCCTATTTTTTCACCTTCTCTGGGTTGATTGATTAATTATTATTATTCTATTTTTGTCTCCTCTATTGACTTTTTCTTTATAACTATGTATACAATATTTTTGTGGTAGCTTTAGGATTTACAATACATCTTTTAAATTGTTCTGAGACCAGCTTCACATGATATTAAACTGTTTTACATGTAGCATAAGACCTTTTATTCCCAAATCCTACTTTCTAAACTTTGTTTTCAATCCCTTATACATTGCTACAAAATACACTACACTGTTATTTCAGATATCTCTAGTAATACTTGTTTATGCCTCTCCACTTAGGTGAGGTATTTACTCTTCTGTCACTCCCCAGAGATAATGGTCTCTTACAGCCTTACAAGCTGTATTTCACTGTTATTTTTTATTAAAAGCATTTAGATTTGTGTGTAAGAGGGTCAGGGAGTAGGGTTGTCTTTGGTGGTCCAATTGGGCCTTGGTCTTCCTAGGGATTGTAAACCCAGTTTTCAAGTGTATGACTTTCACAAGTACTCCTGTCCATCCTCTACACGTAAGGCTTGACCCAGCATACATTCCTCCCCCATTCTCGGCTGTCGTGGATTTCTATTCTGTACCCAGTTTCTCATTCTGTTTGTATGTTTGCTTCTGTAGATTAAGGCTTTCCTCAATAAAACAAATGGGGAGATGGGTTAGGGAAGAGTTTCATTTTTTTCTTCTTTAAAATTATATTTTAGTAATTATGCTATAACAGTTGTCCCAATATTTATCTCTCTGTGCCCCTCCACTCAGCATCCCCTACTCCCTCAGGCAATCCCCACACCTTGTTCATGTCCATGGGTCATTTGTATAAGTTCTTTGGTTACTCCCTTTCCTATACTGTACTTTACATCCCCATGACTATTGTGGAACAATCAATTTGTGCTTCTTGATCCATTCATCTTTTCACCCATTCCCCCAGACATCCTCCTCTCTAGCAACATGAAAACATTCTCTGGCTCTATTCCTCTGTTTCTAAACTTCTTGTTTGATTTGTTTGTTTTTTAGATTCAATTTTTGATACATATGTACATATTACTATTTTATTCTTCATAGTTTTTAATCTTCTTTTTCTAAATAAGTCCTTTTAACATTTCATATAATAATGGTTTGATGAACTCCTTTAGTTTTTTTTCTTATCCATGAAGCTCTTTATCTACTATTCATTTTTAAGAGATAATTTTGCTTGGTAGACTAATCTTGATTGTCTTTGCTTTCCAACATTTTGACTATTTCTTGCCAATCCCATCTAGCCTGCAAAGTTTCTTTGAGAAATCAGCAGACAGCCTTATGGGAAAAACCCTTGTAGGTAACTAACTGTTTTTCTCTTGCTGCTTTTAAGATTCTCTCTTTATCTTTAACCTTTGCCATTTTAATTATAGTGTGTCTTGGTGTGGGCCTCTTTGCATCCATCTTGTTTGGGAGTCTGTGCTTCCTGGACTTGTACACTTATTTCCTTCACTAAATTAGGGAAGATTCTTTCATTATTTTTTTTCAAATAGGTCTCCAGTTTCTTGATCTTTCTCTTCTCCTTCTACAACCCATATAAGGTAAATGTTAGTACACTTGAAGTTGCCCCAGAGATGGCTGCTTACACTATTATTGTTTTTTTCTTTTTTCTTTTTGCTGTTCTGATTCTTTTTTTGCTTCCTTGCATTCCAAATCATTGATTTTATTCTTTGCTTCATCCATCCAACTGTTGATTCTCTGTAAATTGTTCTTTATTTCAGTTATTGTATTTTTTATTTCTGACCAAATCATTTTTATGCTGTTGAGGTCCTCACTAAGTTCCTTCAGCACCGTTACAGGCAGTGTTGTGAACTCTGCTTCTGATAGATTGCTTATCTCCAGTTTGTTTACTTATTTTTCCAGAGTTTTCTTGTTCTTTCATTTGGGCTATGTTTCTTTGTCTCTTTATTTTGGCATACTTCCTGTGTTTTTTTTTTTTATGTACTAGGTAGAGCTGACATGACTCCCTGTCCTGTTAACATGGACTAATGTAGTAGCGTCCTGTAAGGTCCAGTGACACAGCCTCCCCTATCACCCAAGCTGAGTATTCAAGGTGTGCCCTTAGTGTGAGCTGAGTATCCTCTTCTTGTAGTTGAGCTTTGATTGCTGTTGGCAGGTCAATGGGTCAGTTCTACCCAAGCCAGTCAAGGGCAAGGAGTAGCTATAATCACTAACCTCTCACCTCTGTCCTCTGTGGAGGATCAGCTGTGCAATGGCCTACTCCACCGAGCAGGACTAACTTTAGCAGGGCTCAATGCCTCCTGAGTCCACCTCTTGAGCATGTCACTTGTGGAGGTGGTTGGATGGTGGTGCTTCAAAGTGATCTGTAGCTGTCTACTGGATGCACAGGCTCTGGAGTTTTGCTAGAAGTATAAGCCAAGTTCAGCTACTGCCTGTGTTCTATCTGGGGCTACATGGTATAAGCTACAAAGTAATCTGCAGATGGCTATTATTTGTGCCGGGCTTGGAGGTGTCCAAGCATGGCCAGACTGTGAACCAAGGCCAGCTGCAACTATTGCCATGCCTGCGGTAACTTAGCAAGAGGTTCAGGAACTCACTGAGACCAGCTATTGCTTTTTTGAGATGATTTAGGAAGAGCTAAAGCATGAGCCAACACAGCCATTTGTATGGAAAAGCACTATTAACATCTTGGGTGGGCTACAGATTATCACCAAGAAGGGGCAAAAAATGTGAGCCAGGTTGATGGAATCTCTGATATGGTGCCCCCTGCTCTGTGGCTCTGTGGCTGTTGTGGGGAAGGACTCAGAAAAGGAACAATGGGCTCTGCCAGCAGTTTTGTCTGGAAGAAAGCTGTCTCCCATCTCTTGCCCTGATGCCAGACACTCCAGTTCCTCCCTGTATGCACCAGGTGCCTTTCAAGCTGCTGCCATGGTGCTGGAGTTCAAAGGGTAACTCTTTGAAGAGTAAGTTTGTACTCTTCAAGAGTAAGTTTGGGTAAGTTTGTACATGGGCCCTTTAAGAGGAACTGCATGGGAATTCAGTAGTTTCTTACAACAACTCAATCTTCACTGGTTTTTATAGCCAGAAGATATGGGGACTTATCTTTCAGGCATTGAAACCCTGGGATGAGGGGTCTGGTGTAGGACTTGGAAGGATATCTTGGGATATCCTTCCCAAGATATCCTCCATTTTTTTTTCTAGCATATATGGTTGTAGGCCCAGCCCATTGTGCATCTTTGTGTCTCTATCCTTCCTACCAGTCTGGATAGATGTGGTCTCTTCTTTAATTCTTTAGTTGTAGAACTTCCATTCAGCTCAACTTTTGATGGTTCTGTGTGATGTTTTTTCTATAGTTCAGTTGTAATTTATGTAGTTGTGCTAGGAGGCGAGGTATGTTTACCTAGCCCACAATCCTTGAGAATCTCCAAACAGAATTTCTTGTAACATATCATTTTGGGATATATATAATACAGCAATTTTTAATTTGTAGCATGTAAATGCTTCCTAGACATTATATTAAAAGTTTATGTTGCAATGAAAAAATAGAAAGATCATTTTATGAAGCTATAAATTTAGGAACTAATAAACAAGAAAATGCTTATTGTTAATGGTCAATCAACATATTATTTTCCCCAACCAGTTAAATGGCTCGACACATGCAGTTTAGCTTGTTTCTCTGCTCTTATAAAACAGTAATAATCTCTAAAGATAAAAAGTAAAAGCATTAATAAATCCTTAACATGTATAAATTGTCAGTATTCATAGCATTTCAGTTAGGAATTTATAAGTAATATGGACCATCTTATAAAATACCCTTCCATGTAATAGTTGAAGTCAAGGAATGACATGCTAGATATTAATTCATTTATAGTGCTAATCTTGAAGTGACAGTTTTCCATTATTTCAAATAATATACAGTTAGACTTCTAATATTACAAAGATTAAAAAATTAAAGGATTCCTAAATGTATATTCAATTAGAGCAGCTATATTATGTATTATAAAAGTGGACTCCCATTTTAAGTAATAGACTACTTAGGATATATTGAAAGACAGATAAGTAGCAGCAATATGACAGGATATGTCAACAGATGACACATTTGCCAGACAGAGTTGAAGAAATCAGGTAAAATATTTGACAGCCTAAGGAACAATTATATAAAGAACTTTGGAGAAACATTTTTCCCAGAGCTGACAATGAGTTCTACCAAAATCTTAAAAATTAAGGATGCATTTTTGTCTCTTCACTTTTTGAGGAAGAAGAACTGGTTTTCTTTGAAAAATTCCTTAAATTTAGCAAAACTGACAATTTAAAGATTCAATTTATATATTAATGTCTATGCAATTGCTCCCAACTAATTTCTTTGCAGGTGTTGGCACTCTTTTATGACTTTCACAGATTGTGTTAATGCTTGTTCACAACCAGACAGTGCAAACAGAGTAGATACCAGCAACATGGTGTGTAGCTATCAAGGCACTACTCTGTCGGTGATAATGAAATGAAAAGAAAATTGTTGTCTTGCTTAATAATATAATATGTCTATTTGAAAATGGAGAATTGAATGAACAAAAACTGTGGTCTTCTATTTTCTTTTAAAATCCAGCAATCCTTAAAGAATAAATATTCTTTTTAGAAAACACCTTACTTTAGCCTTGGGTATTGAAAGACAGATGTTTATAATAAAGAACACAATGTTTTACAAAACAACACATTAAATGACTTTATTCCTAAAGCAACTCATTTCCTTGTGTGACAAAGATAAGGATATATGGAACAATTTTTCTTAGCAATCAATCATCTCGTTGCTCATCTTTACAACTTTCTGCTTTGCATACTTTCATTAAAAGTTGATAAAGAATTTTATCAGTGATTACCATGTGATGTGAACAAACCTAAATACTGTTATTAATTACTTTGAAGTAAGGTGGGTGCAGTTTTTGAAAATCTGGATTTTGTATATTTAGGCAAGGTATAAAATAATGATTATACTGGAAAATGAAGCCACATTGGCTAGTATCTTTCAGGTTAATTTTGAGTGAATATGAGATAATCACATATTTAACTGCATATAATTTCACTGAGTATTTCCATTTATAAAACACCTTTGAAATTCTATTTTGGTTAGTAATAAGGAAAAATCTCTTCCCCAAACATTAATTTTACATTTAAAAGGTGCACATAAAAAATAAGAATTTAGCCCTGATTGCTGTGGTTCAGTGGGTTGGGCCTTGTCCCACAAACCAAAAGGTCATGGTTTGATTCCTGGATAGGGCACATGCCTGTGTTGCTGACCAGGTCCCCAGTTGGGGATGTGCAAGAGGCAACTGGTCAATATTTCTCTCACACATCAATGTTTCTCTTCTTCCCTTTCTCCCTCCCTTTCCCTCTCTCTAAAAGTGAAGTAATAAAATCTTTTTAAAAATAAGAAATTAAAACTGTAAGATCTCCTTTACTGACCCTAACTAACATTTTTCATAGTTCAGTTGAATGTAAAACATGCTTACATTTTTCTCCATTTAAGAAGTGGAAATGAGAAAGGATTCAATTTTAAAATAGAATAAAATGCATTTTCAGAGATAAGAATTCTTTTTTGCAGGAGAAACAGATTCCATTGTGTTCAATGACCTCTCACTCTGTGTTCAGACTGTGGTGTGGCATCAGAAGGATTCAGATGGAAATGCGGGAAATCAATGGCTGCAACGTGACACATTAAGCTGATGCAGAATGGCTCCCACCTAGTCCTATTATAAATACATAGACATCTTTTATAACTTTTAAAATTTGTCGTACTCAATCTTAAAAAGAAAAAAGATCTTAACTTTTAGAATTGAAGATAAACAGCAAACATTCTGAAGTAAGAGCAACATTTTACCAGACCAGTAAAAGATATAATTTAGATTCCAGGTACTGCTTTTTAATCTGAAGATGGTGAACTGTCAGTGATTATTAAAATGATCTAGTTGGTTGTGCCAGAAATAAAAAAACCTGAACATTAGAATTAAGCAAAAACAAATACTTAGATTACTCTTATTAGTACTTTAGTTGAAGTTTTATTGACTAGGTTGCTTTTCAATGGCATCTATGCAAAAGTTAACTTGTGTAGGTGCGTGTACTAAATTAAAATGTGAATCAACAATTCTTACCCCTTCAAAGCCATAGTTCTAGGGTCTGGAATTTGAGTTGTTCATGTACCAAATAAAATAGTTTTAAAAAGAAACCATTGTCAGATATTGAAAATTCATTTACTGGCAAAAGTTACAAGCATGAAAACTCTATTTTTATGTGAAACCCGATCTAGAAAAATCTCTCCCTAAACTGGCCCACTAAAAAGGAAATGTATTTTTTATTCATTCAAGAGCTAGGTAGAGGAAAAGGCCAGTGAAGAAAAAGTTAAATCACAACCTTAAAGTATGAAAGTGCATGACGGAGGATTCTAAATGTATGCTATATTGTATAAGAATCTCAACCACAGAAATAAACTATATTTGCCTTGGTATTGAAACCTCCTCTGCAAAAGTAAATTCAAAACTACTATGTGGGCATATATTCATAAGAACCTAACAAAAACAAACCATTTAATTTACAATATAATATTAAAAGAACATACTAAAATTATTTGAAAATAAATTTGGCACACAAAAAAAAAACAAAGTAATTACTCAAGTGGAGACCACAGACTACTCTAAATATAAAATAAATGCATATAAAAATGAAGAGAAAAATTTAAAAAGAAACAGGCACCTTAATGAAAAGAATTAACATAAAAAAGATCACTATGGTTGACATTGAAACAAATATATTACTTTATCTTCAAGACTTAAGCCGGTGGAATTATTAGATATTTAACTGCTAAACTTAACAAACTTGAGCTTAGAAGTTACTCTGGAGTAAAAAATTGGATTAATATTTTTGTTCCACATTTATTAACTATGGGACCTTGAGTGATTCCATGACTTATGTTTCTTTCTTTTAGTAATAGCCATAGAGTTGTGATGATATTTAATGTTAATAATGAAACAAAGCATATGATAACATCTGGATTAGATATTACCTATAAACACTATTATTTTTAAACATTTTTTCAGGTTTTATTTATTCACTTTCAGAGAGAGGGGAGGGGAAAGAAAAGGAGAAGGAGAGAAACATCAATATGCGGTTGCCTCTCACACCTCCCCCACAAGACCTGGTCCACAACCAACCTGGGCATGTGCCCCAACTGGAAACTGAACCAGCACCCTTTGGTTAACAGGCCACCACTCAATCCACTGGGCCACACCAGCCAGGATTATAAATATTAATGTTAATATTGTGAATCATTCAACTGCTCATGAAGGTTAATTCTGATAGATATAGAGATATTACTGTATACTCAAAGAAAGTAAATTCTTCTGCACTGCTCTTATTTTGGCTTTTAGGATGACCATTTGTTAGAGAGTATATTATGTATCAAAAGTAATTTGCATCCTGCACAAACCAGTTGTATTATTGTTAGTGTAAACTATAGCCAGATAGAGTTAAATAAAACATTTACTTTTTCTGCCTTTTCTGGTCTTGAATTTATTCTTTAAAATTGTAGCTACGGTGATTAAAAATAAAATATTTTACATTCCCTTATCTGTAACATAGAAATTAATAGACAAGTAAAAATGTTAGCCTAAGGATAAAACATATGAATATAAAATTAGAATATTCAATAACTTAAATATTATTTTTAAAGAAACATTTAAAATTTATATGAAATCTTTAAAACATACAAAAAGGTAGAGAAAATAGTATAATAAAAATTCACATTCTCAAAACTTAAGTTCTAATATTTTACCATAATATTATGGTTGTGCCACTATGGCCTTATATTTTAGAGTTGCATAAGGAAATATCAAAGGATAAATATGATGTCTCTAATTATCTTTAAATATTTCAGAAAAAAATAAGACAAGTAAACATAAGTTATTATTAAAACTTCAATTATTTGTTTTTTAATCACATTGGGTTCATCAGTAAAAATTTATGAAAGCACATGTAAAAATATTTCCCATTGTAAAATTACTCATAAATTTTCTAGTAGTTATTCATATGCTTACAAATTTAAACAGATTCCCTTCATTTTGTAATCAGAGTAGATTAATTTAAATGAGATCAAACATTTATTATCTACAGTTTAAAGATAAACCTGGTGCATCTCCTGTTTCTATTGGAGTATAGGGCTCATTTTATTTGCTTTATTTTAGCTTTCTAGGGAATATTATTTGTTTTCTTTCCTCTCACCTCTGTTAATTCTTGGGGAGAAATACATTCACAAAATTTATATCTTTCATCTATGTCTGTTTCTCCATGACCAAAGTAATTTGCTGAAATTTTAATGAATAGAAACATTTAAATTTTTCCATGTAACTAATATATTATTAGAAACAAAATTACTTCATTATCTATACTATCTTGTAGTTCAAGGAGAGAAAAAAGTGATATATGCATTTAAATATGCAGGGATAAAGGAATGGGGATGTAGTGTCAGGAATACTGAAGGGGAATTTTGTTTTGCCTGACCAAACTTCCTTACTTACAATGAGGTTAAACTTTCTCCTTTTGGTGAAATTATACTCTTATCGCTGTAACTGCAAATTTCAAATGTGTGTCAACATGTTCTTAAAGGCCCAGTCTCCTTTAATTAATTATGCACTAATTAAAAGCATTCCCTATATTATTTAGATTGATAAATAGGAAACCATTCCCTCTTTGACATTGTCATATGTAAAGTTGAAATGATTTGGTTGGCCATTTTCAAACATATTTTGACAAAATTCAATTGTAAAACTGAAAAAAACATGTAAACAAAAGCAGTGATTCATAGAAGAGAAAATTCTTTTGATTCCCTGGGGTCACTTTTTCCTGAAGAAGAGCTATTCCCCTGCTATTCCCTAAGATATTTTCAAATCTTCCTTGATTTATGTGAAAAACACCAGCATCATATCTAAATGAACTATATCATACAAATATTAGTTAAATTTTCATCTTTTTTTAAAAGATTGTACTTATTTCTTTTTAGAGAGGAGGAAGGGAGGGAGAAAGAGGGAAAAGAAACATCAACGTGTGGTTGCCTCTCTCACGCCCCCTACTAGGACCTGGCCCGCAACCCAGGCATGTGCTGTGACTGGGAATTGAACAAGCTACACTTTGGTTCACAGGCCAGTACTCGATCCATTGAGCCACACTAGCTGGGGCTAAATTTTCATTTCTATATGTTGAATACAAAAGAAAATGACCTTAAAATTTTTGAAGTTCTGGTCTTAATGATCTGTCACATCAGCGGCATATGTATAGAATTATATATTTTTAATATTCATTCTAGAAGATAATCCTCAGAATTTTATTGACTTGAATGTTCTAATTCACCAGGTGACCAAACTTTGTGAAACAATGATAACCTTTATACCTTTTAAACATTAACTTTTACTAACATATGAAGAATATATAAAGTTTTCTTATCCTTTACATTTTCATTGTATTTTATTTCTTTTCAGGAACAGAAATAAAAACTATGTAACAGTGTTGTATTTGAAAATGAATGTGAAATTTAATATATTTACTTTAAATGATAAATCATCAAATAACAGATGTCGTTAATATTTTAAAAACATTTTTTGAATATTGCATCAGGCAACAGTTTTCTTTAGAAATTAGATTGTATTTATTATTTAATATCAAAGCATTGTTTAAAAGAAATCCCTGCAACTAGAATAATACTAGTCTATATTGTTTTGCATCATCGTTTGGTGTAAATGGGTTCCCTTAACAAAAATTCTATCTTAATTTCTAGCAAAAGGAAAACATACATTACACTTTAGCACTTTTGTAAGTGCTGAAGTGCTTAAGAGCTAATGATGCACTTGTAGTTAGCTTGACCCACTAAAAACATTTTCAAACTAATGATCTGAAGACTAAACGTATGTCAATATAAAATCATTACTTTCTTCATTTAGAAGAGCATTTCTTTTCACAGTCAAAATATTTGTGCTTCCAATATACAATAAAATTAGTGAAACATTTTTCTGTTTTTTTTAATATTCAAAATACTGAAAAAGATTTTATGACCCACAAAGTAAATTCTGATGATTGTTCTTCAGAGCTTAATATGAATCACCAGGAGTCAGGTCATCAGAATCATACCAATGTGTTGGTATGTCTTTAGTAAAAATCCTTCTGAAAAAACAAAAGAGTTCCTCCAAAGCAACCAAGTATGAGTCAATCTTGTTGCTAATATATTAAAAATAAAAAAATGAAATAGCTGTGGACTCTTCAGTATTAGTATCTGATCTAACCAGATCCCAATCAAATGGTGGGTTAAAGTAAACACAAAAGGTCAGGCCGTGCTTGAGCTTCACGGGCCCAGCCCTGATGTCCGAGAAAGAAGTAAACCTTATTTGGGCATATGATGAGCAGTCGGTTCCAAGTTTTATAGATAGTCATAATCTCAGGGATATATATGAAGTAGTTACTCTGCATCAGAACTAGATGAGGAAAAATTAGGGTAGAAAATCTGATGAAAGCCTTAAAATACACCAACTGGTAAGTGCAGGAATCAATTTCAGGTGATAAAATTGAAAGATAGGAGTCAGGCCTCATAAAAAGGCAAGTAAAAATCTTATCACAAATAAAGAACACTGTCTCCCCTAGCAATTTTGAAGTATTCTTATGTTGACATTAACTGTTGTGATATCAGTGCTTATCCATCATAAATAAATAAATAAACAAACAAACAAACTATGTATCTATTGGAACACACAGTTATATGTAGACTTAAAACTTGATTCTTGAAGAAATGAAAATCTAGCTTAAGGTTAAAATGGGGACAATGAGTAACTAGAAGTTACTGATTGTTAAATGAAAGTAATATGAAGGAGAATATATAAAGAAATGATTGATGTGTTATCAGCAATCTAAAAAAGTAACATCTCAAGCTTAATCATTTGTTTATTAAGCTAAAAAATGTTTATGGATAATCTACATTGTGTTAAGAACAAAGACAGGATATAGCTACTCTAGGACCTAAAACACTAGTAGAAGACCTTTATGTATGGTCTCTGACTGCTGGACTTCTATTACAATATTATGTAGAAATATCAAAATGTATTATGTATATTAAAATAGCAACTTAAAACAAAAGGAAGGAAAAATATCCTGGCTTCTGGCTATCATGGAGAAGTTAGAATAAGACTAATCTTCCCTTGAAGAACAACTGTAAAACCTAGATTGATATATCAAAACAAAATAAAAAGCCACAGGCTTCTGGAAACAACCAAAGTATCCAGGATTTTCAGGTCAACATGTCAGAAAGAAGTGAAACGCACTGAAGTTGTCCCTGCATTTCGACAAGCAGATGTTTTGAATCATACTGTGGACTAATAAAATGCCACTAACTAGAATTTACAGTTGTGTCATAAGACTGGGGAGACAAAACTATGCGAATTCATTGTTACCTATTAGTCAATAGTTGAGGGGCCAAGATCCTAGAGACGATGCAATCATAAAGAGGAAAAATATTATTCCGCCTAATGTCACACATCAAAGAAGTGTTAGTTGCCTAAACTGTGAACACTCAGTGCTAGACATAGTAACCAAACATGAATAATATGTAAATAAATTTCAGTCATTTATCTGACGGTCCTAGAATAAAAATAACAACAACAAAAGACCTGAACCCTAGATTCAGAGTTGAGCAAGGATTCTGTTAGACAAATATTCAACATGATTTTAGTTGGAAATTATAAAGAGCTGTGGTCAAGAAAGGACCTACCTTTTAAAAAAAATATATACATGTTCTTTTTTCAAAGATTTTGTTTTATTTATTTATAGAGAGAGGGGAAGGGAGTGAGAAAGAGAGAGAGAAACATCAATGTGTGGTTGCCTCTCATGTGGTGTCTACTGGAGACCAGGTCTGCAACCCAGGCATGTGCCCCGACTGGGAATCGGACTAGTGACCCTTGGGTTCACAGCCCGTGCTCAATCCACTGAGCTACACCAGCCAGGGTGGGCCTACCTTTAATAATGTAAGGAGAACTGTCCTTACTCTATTTCATAGCCAGAATTTTTTTAAAGTCTCTCTGGAAAAAAACAAAATAATATCATCCAGCACCTCTACAATTTTTCATAATAAATATAAGCAACCAAAACTTTACCAGGCATGTAAGAAAGAATAAGCAAATACTTGAAGACCCCCCAAAAACACCCCAAAACAAAAAACATGATTGGAACAGACCCCAAGCGAAGTAGACATTAGAGTTTTAATACAGAAGTTGTAACAGAACTGAAAAATTTAAGAAATTAGAAAATATATATATAAAAAAAACATATGGGAAAAGTAAAATAAACACGCTGGAACTGAAAAAATCTGAAATAGACCTTTTGGTTAATGATAGTAACAGCAAAGTCAACAAGCTAAAGAGAGAATTGGTGAACTGTAAAATACACCATTCTCAATAGAAAATATGGATTCTACTATGAAAGGGAGTGGCGTTCTAAAAGGCATTATCACTTCTTGAAGGTCCTTGTGTGACTCCTTCTTTTTTCACTCTGAATTACAGATTGAGAAGTTTCTGTTGACTTATATTCAAGTTCACTGATTTTTCCTTCTCTGTGTCTTAAGTACTGATTAGCCCTTCTAAGGCACTCTTCATTTCTATTACAGTGATATTTTTATACCTTGCATTTTATTTTAATATTTTCTTAGAGCTGCCATATCTATAATTAAAATGCCATTCACTACATTTTATATTTTTTCAATTATAGCCCTTAACATGTTAATCATACTCATGTTAACTATCCTAATAATTGCAACTTCTGTTTCATGTATGAGTCACATTTTGACAATTGCTTTGTCTGTTCAGAGTATATGTATTTTTTTAATTTTTGCATGTTTTTAAATTTATTTTTATTGAAATATGTATGTATTGAGTTGTAGGAATTGAGGAAAATGTGCTTTTTGTATGGGGATGATGTGAAGCTGGCTAGGAATTGAGACTTGTTTAACATTTTCTCTAGCTATAATGTGGGCTTCAAGTGTCTCTAGTGCCTGCTTTTTACTATTCCATTTTGACTGGATTGTTTCTATGTACTCCTTCCCACAGAGAGTCTGTCAGCTGTCTTGTAACTTTTTCAGTAGTAATAATGTTGAAGAGAAAGGAGTGTTCTTTTTCATTTAATTACTTCTCAGTCTATTAGTGGCTCTGTGTCCCAGAGGTGTTGCCCTCACAAGTGTTTTTTTTCTCACTTCCAAATTTACAGCTATTTTTAACCCCTGTGCTGTATTCCTTTTCTTTGCTTGTTCATTCTTAATCATTTCCTTCAAAATATTTTCTCAGAATATTATAAATTGAATATATAAAAATAAAAATATCATTACATTCTCTAAAATTTTAATGCAACATATCAAAACCTGGGAAATTCAGCTGAAGTAGTACATGAAAAGTAGAAAATATTTTATCATATATTTAAAAAAAGAGGTAAAAATCAATGACATAAGCACTTATTTTAAAAAACCAAAACGAAAGAAGCTAGAGTCTAATTAATAAAATATAAAGCATAAATGTACAGTTGGAAAATAAAAAATGAGGATAGATGATAAATGATAGACATATTTTCCTTTAATTTTCCAGTGTACACCATTGGTAGAAAAATATACATGGAAAGCAGTAATTACAATTTTGGATAAGTATATTATTGATAATATAGTTCAATATAGGCTTGAATTAAAAACATACAAGTCTCTGCATTTACTTAGATAAAATATACATAATTTAGAAATCATAAGAGAATATATTGAACATCTCTTCTGGATTTATAAAAGAAATATAGCCCTGGCTGGCGTGGCTCAGTGGATTGAGCGTGGGCTTGCAAACCAAACAATCGCAGTTCGATTCCCAGTCAGGGCACATGCCTGGGTTGCAGGCCAGTTCCCACCTGGGGACGCATGAGAGGCAACCATACATTGATATTTCTCTCCCTCTCTCCTTCCCTTCCCCTCTAAATATAAATAAATAAAATGTTAAAAAAAAGAAATATAATTATAAGCAACACAGAGTTCATTACTTTTGATAACCCCCAGTCTCAGCAATATAAATATGTTGCCATTTAGCTGTGTATGCATACTTATATACTCAGAAATGAATATTTGAGTTGACTTAAACTCTTTGGAACAAATCACTGAGATTTTAAATTTTATTAATTAAATGAATGGGTTTTTAACCATTTATTTACTCAACGATTTTAAATATATTAAGAAAATAATAAAAATAAAACTTTCTAAAGACCATAAGAAAATATTGTTTTACTCTGTAAGAATTTAAGAGATTTAAAAAAAGCTATTTTAAAGCTGATGCTGTTTTAAAATGTCTTATATTAATGAATATTTACCTAAGCAAAATATAAGAATAAATATGTGTATTATGAAAACATTAAAAATAGATGCGAGAAGAAATAAATAAAAGCCCTACATGTCTACATGGAATGGAATTTTTTGAGGTCATTTATGGCTAATCTAAATCAACCTGCCATAGCATTCATAAGTGGATAATTCATAGTGCAAATATTCTTAAAAATACTAAATCTCAACCAAGAACAAATAGTATCCTAACTTTATTGAAGGTCTCTTTCATGATTATCCCATTATCTTCATGTCTTCCAGAAGTAGTATAGGGGTAATAAAATAAGTATTTTCTGTCTTTTGTTGCTAATGTCTTGTTGATGCTCAGCATACTCTGTCTGGTTCCTCTAAAGGCAAAATTAAAGGCAAGGCTATTAAAATTGAGTGATGCTAATAAATCATAGAAAAATATTGAAAATTTGTTAATATGGTAGTATTTTAAAATAAATTATTATTTAAATAAGATAAATTTGAGCAATTCCGTGATTCAACCATGTTACTTTTAAATTTTGGGATGCCAATAATATGAAAATATGTCTTTTAAGTTTTCTGTAGAAACAGGCATGGAAACTATAGTCTGTCTTTTTTAATTGGTGAAATAATACTGTATAGACAGAAAATTCTAAACTATGTTTTTATTTGAAAAGTGCTTATGATTGTATTAGCTTTTGAATGAATTTTAAGAAGTTGTAGAAGTACCATAGATGGAAGTGAATATGCATACTAACCTTGGCTTGAAGTAAAGAATACATATTTACCTGTCTGGTGTGGCTTACTGGATTGAGCTCTAGCCTGTGAACCAAAGGGTTGCAGGTTCAATTCCCACTCAGAGCACATGCCTGGGTTTTAGGCCAGCTCCCCAGTAGGGGCCACACTAGAGGCAATCATAAGTTGATATTTATCTCCCTCCCTTCCTCTCTGCCTAAAAATAAATAAAATATTTTAAAAAATAAATATTTATATTTGTATAATATTTACTTATCATTTCAACTCGTATAAATCCTTTGTGAATGGAAAAGCACCAGGAAAGCCATCTACTGATAAAAAATAGAACCTGTAAACATGACTTTATTTCTCCTGTTATTTAAGGAATCATACCATAATTTATTTACTAAAAGACCCAAGTTTTTCAGAATTGTATTAATGCAACAGCACTGGTAAAACAAAGAATACTGAGAAAACAAGATGGCATGCCTAAAGTATGAGTTCTGTCCAGAAAAAGTCCAGCTGTTGTTGATATAATGAGAATGATTTGCACAACATCAATATAATCTGGCAGCCAATGAGAAGGGACTGGAATACACATGTGTAAACAATGGCAACTTCATTGTACTAGTCAGTGGGGGCAGTAGACACTGTCCAGAGAGCATGTGTACTATTTAGCTACCACATTCAAAGTGACTGAGTGAGTAAAGCAACAAATCTGTATCAAATGTTGCATTAAGCTTGAACATTCCTCTTTGGAAACTAAGATTCAGAAGGCCACAGCTATGTGCAACTGGTGATTGGCATCTACATCACAACAGCATGTCCATTTATGAATTACATCTTGTACAGAGTTTTTTTATGAAATGCCAAATCACCTAGGTGAATCAGTCCTCCTAAAATCCCAATTTGACGCTGTGTGATTTCTGGCTCTTCCCAACACTAATATCACCTGTGAAAAGGAAGGCATTTCAGACCATAAATTGATGAGATTCAGGAAAATATGAGGGGGCAGATAATGGCAACTGGGAGAACTGTATGAGGTACCCAGGTGTCTACTTTGAAGGAGACTGAGGTATCATTGTCCTATGTATAATGTTTCTTGTATCTTTTATCTTCTTCAATAAATGTCTTTATTTTTCATATTACATGACTTCATACTTTTTGGACAGACCATATATGTTGATTTTTCCTTCTAATTTTTAAGATCATTGACATTTTCCTTTTCTGCTGACAAATAATGTATTTCTGATGCTATATTTAATGTGGTATGTCCATGCAGTCACCAAATCTTAAGTAGGTAAATATTCCTTCAATGGCTATATTTTAAGTCTGTAAAAATATTGTTGATGTACAAATAGAAACTTTCAGGTTTGTGTCCAGATTTTCAATTTGTTATCTCATTCTAGACTTCAATAATTGCAAATTTGTATAAGAGATTAATAATACTTTTATTTGAAATATTTAATTCAAGTTTACAGTTGAATTTTTTAATTTTTGAGAATTTAATACCAGCACATCACAGCAAAATACAATTTTCTTTGAAGTCTGCATCACCATGATTTCAGAAGAACTGGAGACCATGTTGTTATTTATTTTATTGTTGTTTGTTTTAGTAACAGATTAATAATCATCAACAGGAATTTTTTGCACACCTTCCAGACCAATATTAATAGTTACATATTAAGCAATTTATTAAATTCCAATCATTTATTGTTAAAATTAATGAAATATATTGAGATAAAAAATTATTTAAGATGCAATTTAATTCCTGTTAAAAATGACATGGGAAAATGTCCCATAATATTAGTAGACTTCTAGAATATTGAATCAGAGAATAAATACATTGAATGAATTTGATTGGTAAAGACTATCTTTGAAATTTTGGAGGAAACTGTATAATCTGTCAAACTTTTTTCTAAATTTGACAGATTATACAGAGAAGATATGAACAAATTAGAGCCATTAATTTTAATACTACTTATTTATGTATTTAATTTCTCTTTTTAAATTTTTTAAAATATTTTTTTATTTATTTTTAGAGAGAGGGGAAGGGAAGGAGAAAGAGTGGGAGAGAAACATCAATGTGTGGTTGCCTCTCATGTGTCCCCTACTGGTGACCTGGCCTACAACCCAGGCATGTGCCCTGACTGGGAATTGAACCAGCGACCTTTTGCTTCACAGGCCCATGCTCAATCCACTGAGCTACACCAGCCAGGGCTCTTTTTAAATTTTGAAGTAAATGATCAAATAAACCATTGGCATTGGTAATTGAATGTTGGTTAGCTTCTTTAGCATTTATTGAAGTACAGTTCTTTTTCAAAAACTGATACTTTTAATAAGAGAAAAATAAACAAACTTGTAACTGACTCAGACACAGGGAGCAAACTGGGGGATGCCAGAAGGGAGGGGAGTTTGGGGACTGAGTGAAAACAGTGAAAGAATTAAACATACAGATTGGTAGTTACAAAATACAGCAATGTACAGTGCCACATAGGAAATATAGACAATAATATTGTAATAACTATGAATGGTGCCATGTGGGTATTGGAAATACAGGGGAAATACTTTGTAAAGTATTTTTATTGTATAATTTCTATTCTATGCAGCTGAAACTAATAAAAATAATGTTGAATATAAACTGTAGTTGAAGAATAAAGTTTAAAAAGCAAAAAAATCTTTTATGAAATCCCAAAACAGGACTTTGTTTTACAAATGTAATCATATGATTATTTGGGATCATATCAATTTTCATAGACCAATGAGGACTGATTATCCATCATAAAACTTATCTATAAATTATGCATCAAAAATAAGAAATATATGCATTTCAAAAATAGCTCTAAACATTAGCAGAATGAGAGCAAACAAAACATGCATACTACTATGGTGAACTACTGTCACAGAAATGTCAGACCAGGGTAACAGAAAATGCCTACAAGCAGCAATTCCGGATGCTCATATTAAGAGAGTTACTTCAGGTGACATCTATTCCACACGCAGACGTCGTAAGGACAGTGGTGCAAAGGGAGAGTCAGCACGGGGTCAGCCGATACTGAAATGTAGATTTGGAAGATGACAGCATACACATAGTAGTAAAACTCATGAGTGTGAATGATGATGCATGCCCTCAAGAAGCATGCAAATAGGTATACATTCAAGGAAAAGTTTGAATGCCCCCTGTGTGATTTCCTAAGTATCTTTGGCAGTGTTTGTTTAATGCCATCATATCACACTTTGGGAAAACTAAAATTTGTTATAAGCCACGGCCATGTGAAATTTCACATAAAAACCAAATACTGTAAATTCAGGTAGTAGATATAATCATGCTTGCAATTCATGCTAAGAAGTGAGTTTTAAAAATGTATAAGAAAAGATTGTATTAATTTGTACTACATTTATATAATCAATGTTTATATAGCATTTATTATAGAGTAGGCATTATATTTTGTTTCAATTTATTTATAGATATTAACATGTTTAATACATACAGTAAGCATATAATTCATGTGTTACTGATGAAGAAAATGAAAGACTCTATAATTTATCCAAAGTCTCATAACTAATCAGTGAAGGTGCTAGGTTTAAAAACTCAGCACCTTGACCCACTCTGCAGAAGAGCAAATTATTTTAAAAATACTAGTAACTGATAGAAAACAAAAGTTTAAAAGTGAATTAAACTTTTTTCCAAAGTAGTACTTGTGATATTCCCATGGAAAGAAGCAAGAACTGCATGTAAACATTTATGACCGTGAATTTAACTTTGTCACAGTAGTTATAAGTGTCTTGGTATATTGTTTTGTTGCTCTGGCACATGATATTGGTGTAAAGTGGAGACAATAAGAGCTGTCATGTTTGAAGTCCTCCAGATTATCCCACATGAAAAATCAATGTCAGTAGACCGCCACTGCAGGTTACTAACTTATCTTGATTCCCCAAGAACATTTCTGGATGTAGTACTGAAAGTCCAGTATCCTGAGAACTTCACAAATCCCAGATAAGGAGAATCAGTTCATCACCCTCTCTGTGCAGTTGAAAGGAGAGACATTGGTTAAGTGCCATTTTGTGGGGGGAAAATTACAAACCTATTAAGATGTTTGCACCTATTACCGCATTATCTAGATAGTCATCTATATTTTTCATGTTAGAAACAAATTTGATGAGACCCCTATTATAGGAAGGGCTTCTGTTGTAGGAAGGACGTCCATTAGGATAACTTGTGGACTCCCTGGAAAAAGTAGAAAAACTATTTTAAGATAATATATTTAAAAAGAATAGCAAAATTTTGAAGCCTTTTCCATGGGAGAAACCAACTTTCTGGAGATGACATTATGATAGAGAGTGAAAATAACATTCTAAAGTAATTTATATCCACAATCTGTGCTTAAGACACACAAACTACACTCTAAACTTTTCTGGGGCAAATTTCCTCTGCTTGGTATAGGGAAATCAGCAAAGATATATGTATTCATTTGAGGCAAAAGTACAAAATATAGAATAAGAGCCAAAATCCTACATCCTGCTGAGAAGGATGAGGTGGGAAACTTAGTAGGACAATCAGACTAATCAGACTAATCCCCTTACCGTGTGTGTGTGTGTGTGTGTGTGTGTGTGTGTGTGTGTGTGTGTGTTTAGAGAGAGAGAGAGAAATATGTCTAGACTGTGACTGTCCAGGAAAATCCTAATCCTAGCCTTTGTTAATGTAATAAGAATGGTTTGCAGAACATAAACATCAAAGTAATCTGGAAGCCAAGGAGAGTGGACTGGAATGAACATGTGTGAACAATGATGACTTCACTGTACTAGTCAGTTGAGGCAATAGATGTCATTGAGTGAGCATGTGTACTGTGTGGTCATCACATTCAAAATGACTGAGTGAGTGGAGGAATTAATCTGCATCAAATTTTACTTTAAGCTTGAACATTCCTCTGTGGAAACTATTCAGGTGTTTCAGAAAGCCACAGCTGTGGGCAACTCACCAGAAGTTGGCAGCTTCATCATGATAAAGTGTCTGCTCAAGCATTTATGTCTTGTGCAGAGTTTTTTGGCAAATCATCAAATCACCCAGGGGACTCAGCCCCCTTATAGCCCAGATTTGGCACCCTGTGATTTCTGGCTTTTCCCAAAACTAAAATCACCTTTGTAACGGTAAGAAATTTCAGGCGATCAATGAGATTCAGGAAAATACAATGGGCAGCTGATGGCAATTGGGAGAACTGTGTGAGGTTGCAAGGGACTTTGAAGGGTACTGAGGGGTCACTGTCCTACATGCAATGTTTCTTGTATCTTATATATTCTTTAATAAATATCTCTATTTTTCATATTATACTACTCTCTGGATATATCTCATATTGAAGAAGGATCATTGTAATATTTACATATTTGGTAAAAAATATAAAATAAAATCCCAGAATCTCAGCCAATAGCAAGCAACATAAATTCAAACAGAAATGTACCCTATGTATATAACAGTCATTTTTAAAAAAGGCCATTGATAAAAAGAAAGGCTTGAAATAATCAAGAGAAAAATAACGTATTACATACAAAAGAAAAGTGATATGAATAAGCCTAGGTTTTCATCAAAGACAATAAAAGGTAATAAAAATATAACAACATGCTTACATATCTGAAAAAAGTCAACCTGAAAGTTATATGTAAAAATTTTTTTAATAAAACTAAACCTTTAAAAATCAGGAAAACAAGAATATAGAGATTATTGCTAGTATCCCTGTATACTGGGGCAATCCTCTGAGTCTAATAAAATAAAATAAAAATATTAAAAGCATATTGAAACTCTGAATTACAATAACGACTGAAAAACTTTAGCAATAGCAAATATGTTGGTAAATACTAAATACTATTTTAATACTTATTTTCTTTCTTAAACATATGGCTGTGTAAAGCAAAGCTGATTAATATTGTTTGGGGAGGTGAATAAATATGTATTCCCAATGCTTTTGACTACAATATCAGCCATGAGAGAGAGTAGTTAATGTCAGTAGACAGTCACTAAGCTATCACCTTATACATAAAATGTACAATACTTACTCAAAGTAGTTTGGTTTTTTAAAGATTTTATTTATTTATTTTTAGAGGGGAAGGGGAGAGGGAGAGAAATATCAATGTATGGTTGCCTTTTGTGCATTCCCTGCTGGGGACTGGCCTGCAACCCAGGCATGTGCCCTGACTGGGAACTGAACTGCAATTGTTTGGTTCGCAGGCCCGCGCTCAATCCACTGAGCTACACCAGCTAGGGCTTTCAGAGTGGTTTTTAATAGGTTAAATATACATGTTCTTTGGTATTCATAGGGAAAATGAAATTAAATTTAATGCAAAGAGGTATAGATTAAAATCTTACAAAGTATTTGCATTTGAAGTATGCTACATTCCAATTTCCAAACAAGAAATTGGTGTTCTGACATTGGCACTATGTCCCAGGCTGCAGCCTGAGCTCTTCCATTTCAAACCATTGGTCAGCACAGTAGATGATAGAAAATGTGATAAATCACAGAAGGGACACACATGACATTCATCGAGTCATTTAAAACTGTATAGCTACAGTTGGTCAGAGAAAGGCAAATGTATTAAGTGTTTGAAAGATGGAAAGCAAGAAATATCTGTGGAAAAATAAAAAAACCTGAAGTCTATCATTGCAACTATCTGAAAGAAATACAAAAAATAAATTCTAATCCTCTTTTAAAATTTACCAGTTGTGGTAAACAGAATAATTGACCCCCCAAATATATTTAAGAGCCAAATATCTATAATGTGTAAACAACTTTACAGGGGAAAAAAAGTGTCTTTCCTGTTGTGATTAATAACAATATTGAGATGGAGAGGTTACCTGGATTTTTAGATGGCCTTAAATTCAATCACAAATGGAGAGAGATGAAACACATCCCATAGAAGAGGGGAGGACAGTGGTGTAAGGGCGATAGAGATGGGAATGATGTGGTCAGAGACAAGGAATGCAGGCAGCCACCAGATCCTGGAAGAAGCAAGGAGCTGATTCTCTCTTAATGCCTTCAGAGGGAACATCCTATGATGACACCTTGATTTCAACACATTGAATCTGATTTTGGGCATGGGGTTTCTAGAATTGTGAAGGAATACATCTTTATTGTTTTAAGTTACCATTTGTGGTAATTTTTACAAAAATCAAGAAGTAACACCATGTTTAAAATATCTTGCTAATTAATTTCTCTCTACAACTTTAACAAAATATTTTATGTAATTAGGTTTTGAAATTATAAGTGCATTCTCTTTAATTTGAATTTCATAATATTTTAAGATAGTACTTGGTGATCTTCCCCCACTAACATAGCTTTTGTAGTTACGTGTGTTGTATGCCAAAGAGAAACTCAATTCAAGTAAATTTGCTTCTGTATTCAGATCATTCTGATGAAATAAGACACTATATTTCAATTTATATGCAACCAGAATTAAACTAACATTTTTTCAAGAAAAAGTGCTTCCACTTTTAGCATTTTCTGATAAACCATGACAGATACAAATAATTTATTTATTAACATGTTTTAGTGATTAAGTCAGAAACTAAATAACTACCCTGAAGGTGTCTACTAAGACAATGAATGTAACAGAAAATGCCATCATCATAATTTTAGGAGTTAAGTGTCTATGTTACTTTTTAAGATGCATCCTTAAATTCTATATTTATTTAGCAAAGATCTATAGTGTGACCCCTATATGATGAAATGTTAGCAAAATACAGTGCAGCTGATGTAAGACGCAGTCAGAGACTGGAGGCACATTGTACATTCTCAAAGTCAAATAAGTGTCTTCATTCCCAGGGAAACACCTTATGTTAATATTTTAGATGAAATATAAATGTTCAAAGTGTGCATAAAATACAAACGTGTCCAAATTAAGTTTCAAGAAATAAATCACTGTGCATGACCAGTTAGTTCAGGAAGTCATTTAATGCCTTCATCTGAAACCATGTGTTTCTCTTTCACTGCAAAGGCAACCATTATTCCAGATGCCATGAATAATTTACTTTTATCTGGTTTTTGTCTATATAAATACAATAATATACAAATATATTATATCTGCCTGGCTTCTTTCATTCAACATTAGGTTTAAGAAGTTATTCTATATTGGTAAATTATTTCTGCATAACCTTTATTTTACAGATGTACCATAGTTTATTTAAACACACTATAATGATGGGGTTTTGTATGTTCCATTTCACTTTGGATTTTATGAATAGTTCCTTATGAATATTATTTTATGTGTCAATATACATGTGCTTGTATTTCTCCTTGGTATGTGCCTAGGAGTGGAATGGTATGGTCATAGATGATAAGCATATTGAAAATACATATGACAGACATTCTCCCAAGTTATTTCACCAACTTAGATACCACCTCTTCAAATCTCTCCCAGGAAGATGTGAGCATTCTAGTGGTCCAGCACCTTCACAACACTTGGTAGAGCACCCTAGTAGAATATTCTTGGAGTGCTTATAGTTTTTGAAAATTTGGTTTATTTGCTTTGGCCTTTGCTTTTTTTCCCCTTTGGTTGAATTTCTTTAAGTTTTAACTTCATTTTTTTCATATTTGTACTCTCCTTTCTTCTGAAATATCAGTTATACATATTTTAAACTTCATTGCCTATATTTCTAACCCTCTCCTGTACTTTTTATACTTTTCTCTTTATGAGTATTTATTTTTTATGTATTTCCAGTTCTAAACACAGTCTTCAGCTCAGTCCAGATTGCTGATTAATTCATTTATTCAGTCCTTAATAGTGAATATTGGGATTTACTATTTGGTATTAGTTGTTTTGTTTTGTTTTGTTTTGTTTTTTTAATTTACAGTGTGTTTTTTTAAGGTTTTATTTATTTATTTTTAGAGAGATGGGAAAGGAGGCAGAAATAGAGGGAGAGGAACATCAATGTGCGGCTGCCTCTCACACGCTCTCCACTGGGGATCAGGCCTGAAACTCAGGCAAGTGTCCTAACTAGGAATTGAAACAGCAACCCCTTAGTACAAAGGCTGGTACCCGCTCCACTGAGCCATACTATTAGGTTTTTTAATTGTCTTTTGATTTCTTTTGTATTTATCACTCTTATATTTTATGTATTTCTGTTAAAATAAGCAGGGTTATTTTAATTCCTGTGGATTTCTTTGTATAGTTCATTGTTTCTCACAGTTTTCTTTTATGTCATCTTGTCACCTCTAGTGCCTACTCATATTTCATTGAGAGCAGGGAACTATTCAAAAAGAATTAAGCCCTGACCGGTGTGGCTCAGTGGGTCGAGTGCTGGCCTTTGAACCAAAGGATCTCAGATTCCAGTCCCAGCCAGGACACATACCTGTGTTGTGGCTGAGTCCCCAGCAGTGGCACGCAAGAGGCAACCACACATTGATGTTTCTCTCTTTCCCTCCATTCCTCTCTCTAAAAAACAAATAAAATCTTTTAAAAATTAAAGAAAAAATAAATTTAAAGATTATATTATCTTTTCTTTAAATGGTTTTAATGTCTTTCTGGTAGGAATCTAGGGTCATTAGAAAATTTTGATGATATCCCTAATGTACCTTTAAGGACTGAAAGAAATTAGGGCTAGCTTTTCAATCATGGAAATAACACCTTAAATTCTATTTGCTCTTATTGCTAGTGTAGGTTGCTTAGTATCCTCACCCCCACCCAAATTTGGAATCTGGTTTTGATTAAATCATAACCCCCAAAACCTATCACTAGACATGGTTAGATTCTTTACTCTCTGTTCTAGATTACAAGATATACCTTTTACTAATTTCCTGTGGTTGCTGTACCACATTAGTACAAATTTTGTGGCTTAAAAAACACACATAACTGTAGTATCTTACAGCTCTGGAGGTCTGAAATCCAAAATGGGTTTCACTTGGCTAAAATCAAGGTATTGGTGGGCAATTTCAATCTGGATGTTTGTTTTGTATTCACCTATGGAAGGACACTTGGGTTTCGTCTGATTTTTAGCTAATATGAGTAAATATAGATGAGTCTTCATCTGTGTGTGTTTAATTTTTCTAGAGTAAATATCTCAGAATGGATATACTACTTGGCAACTTTGTGCTTTGTTTCATAAAATAACTGCCAACCTCTTTCCCAAATTGCTTTTAACATTTTACTTTCTCACCAGCAGTGTGAGTCTTACAGTTTTTCCAAAATTGATATTGTCGGTTGTTAATGTAAAACATAAACAGAGTCTAACCTTGGAAATTCCCTGAGCAGACAAAACCAGTCTAGTCATAAAAGCAGAGCTTAATTTAGCTTCTTTTGTAGACTAACTAGACCTGGGTCGTTTCTTGCTTATGACTCTGGAAATCAAAAGCAAATCTTGAACAGTTTCCCAAGGTTGATAGAAAGTAACCATGAAAATTCTAATATTGTAACGAATCACTGCCAAGAATAAAAGCCACTTCATTCTTCCTAAATAAGCTTCTCTGTACAACCACCCCTGAGCCTCATTCTATGTTTGTTTTGAGTACTTCTGGTTTTCAAACCATCTTTTTGGTGTGTGCATGATTAAATTTTTCTAATACTACTTCAATGATTCATTGATTTTGCTCTGCCTATTTCTAAACTGTTGACAAAGTCTTTCTAATTTTAGCTTTTCTAGTGGATATGTAGGGGTTTCTCATTTTGGTTTACTTTCCATTTCTCTAAGATTAATAACAATAAGCATCTTTTCATGGGCTTATTATTCCTCTTCTGGATGTTCTTGTGTGTATTGTCTTCAAATTTTTGTTTACTATTAACTTATTTGATTTTTATATTTCTAATAATTTTCAACATGTTATTATCCAGAAATAAATTTAATTTTTTATCACAGACTGTTGCTTAATTTTTCATTTTATGAAAGTGTTTTTCAAGGACACAGAAAAAGTTATGGTTTATATTATTTCTGTCTTACCCAGTAAATGCTTGCTTGCCTCAGTGCAATAAGATTTTTCTCTGAATGTTTTTGTTATTTTATTTTTTGTATGTAGGTCATAACATGAATTATGACCTAAATACAAATATTTATGTCATAATTACTTTTAGTGTGTTAAGTAATAAGCAACTTTTATTTGTTTAAGTTATGGATCCACTTATTCCTGTATTATTTTTTCCTATTGAATTTTCTTGTCACTTTGTTGAAAATCAACTAATTATATATTTATCAGTTTATTTTTTAACTATCATGTCCATTAATCTCCATGTCTGTCTGTATTCCAATGTTGTTTTTTTTTATGATTTCATTGAATTAATAGTTAGCCTTCAGAACATGTTATAAAAGTCTCCAAAATTTTTACAATTATAAATTGTTTATGGAATTCTAGTTTCTAGTTTCTTGCATACCCCCATAAAGTTATGTCTAGGATATCCATTTCTGCAATAGAGCCTAGGAAAATTTTGATTGTGATTACACTGAATGTGCAAAAAATTTAATTCCCCAATAATGACCATGGTACACCCTTATTTAATTAAAATATTTTGATTTTCATTAAATTCCTAAGGATTTTTATTCCTAAGGATATTTATTCCTAAGGATTTTATTGTTTTGATGCCATTGCAAAAATTATCTTTAAAATTTTATGTTCCAATTGGTTGCTGAAATAATATAAATGTACCATTTATTTTGGTGCCTTGAAGGTTTTTTAAAAGATTTTCTTTATTTATTCTTAGAGAGGGACAGAGAGGGAGACAGAGAGGAAAACATCAATTTGTAGTTGCCTCTTGAGTGCTTCCTATTGGGGACTTGGCCCACAACCCAGGTATATGCCCTGACTAGGGATTGAACCAGTGACCTTTTGGTTCACAGGCCAGCACTCAATCCATTATGTCACACCAGCCAGGGTGGTGCCTTTAGGGTGGTGTTTTAATGTCTTTCTGGTAGGAATCTAGGGTCATTAGAAAATTTTGATGATATCCCTAATGTACCTTTAAGGACTGAAAGAAATTAGGGCTAGCTTTTCAATCATGGAAATAACACCTTAAATTCTATTTGCTCTTATTGCTAGTGTAGGTTGCTTAGTATCCTCAGCTTTTAATTAGACCTTGCTAAACTTACCTTTATCTAGAAGTTATAATAGTGCCCTTTGAATTTCCTACATCACAGTTGTGCATTTTGATGATTCAATACAAATTCTACTAGACATTTCTGATTTGAAAAGTTTTTTTAATGGGAAGGTTAAAGTTTTTATTACTGCTAAAAGGAACTTAATAGTAACATTGCAAGGTAAAAGCAATAATAATATAATAACATACAATAATAATTTTCCTTCAAAGTCTATATTTATGAGAAGTCTTTTTGAAATATGATTCCACTTCCATTACTCTTGTTAATGAACCTTCCCATAAGATTATAGCAGATTATTCCTGGTATGTTGAAATAACAATATTATAATAAAATACATATATAATTATTTATTTTTTATTTTTATTGTATTTTTTCATTACCATTTAGTACCTTTATACTCCCTTGCCCCCACAATCACTTCACTGTTGTCCATGTCCACAAGTTCTTTTAACTTTTTGCTCCATACTTCCATCCCCTGACCTTCCCCCCTGCTTATCTGTCATCCTGCTTTCTGTCTATGAATCAGTCTCTATTTTCCTTGTCCCTTCAGTTTGTTTTTTAGATTCCACATATGAGTGAAAATATATGATATGTGTCTGTCTCTGACTGGCTTATTTCACTTCTCCAGGTCCATCCATATTGTTGCAAATGGTAAAAATTTCTTTTTTATGGCCAGTATTCCATTGTGTGAAAGTCCCCTAGTTGTTTCATGCACTCATCCACTGACCAACATTCAAGCTACTTCCATATCTTGGATATTATAAATAATCTTTCAATGAACATAGGGGGACTTATGTTCTTTCAAATTAGTATTTGGGTTAATTTGGATGTATTCCTAGAAAGGGGATTACAGAGTCAAAATGCAGGTCCATTTTTAATTGGTGGAGGTATTTCCATACAGCTTCCCACGGTGGCTGCACCAATCTGCATTCCCACCAACAGTGCAAAAGGTTCCCCCTTTCTCCTCATCCTCACCAGCACTTGCGTCTTGATTTATGGATGATAGCCATTCTGACCAGTGAGATGAAATCTCATTGTGGTTTTAATTTCCATTTCTCTGAAGATCAGTGATGTTCAAAGTCTATTGACCTTTTTTTGCGTCCTTTTTGGAGAAGTGTCTATACAGGTCTTTTGCCCATTTTTAACTGGGTTGTTTTTGGTGTTGGATTTTGTTTTCTTTCCATCCTTGTCAACTACATCAATATTGTCCAGACTGATGCCTGTTTTTCCCCAGGATAACTGAGAAACTGCTGTTTCCAGATTAATCAAGCTTAGTTTGCATCCTTCTCTTTTGTTAATAACTAACTAACTGCCTATTCTGACAAAGCTACTCATATGAGTATAAGTATTAAGCATCACAGAGGAAGGCTCTGTATCAATAACATTCTCTGTGTCTTTGTATAAAGTTTGTCAAAGTCCAATATTTATCTATAAATTTGATACTCATTTGATAGCTTCAATTTGTAAGCAAATAGCTGGAAAACTTTATTTTTTTTATTTTTTCCAAAATTTTATCTTAGAAAACAAAGGAAGAGAAATATTTAAAGTAGTTGACACACAAGAGTAATTGACTGGCAACAGATACAATCTCTCTGGAACAGAATTTTTCTCAGGTCCTGTACACATTGCCTCTGGGTCAGGACAGTGGAAACTAGAAGGGTTGTATTTTCAACTAAGATTAAGTTTATTTGACCTTTCTACTGTGGGATTTTTAAATATCACATGAGGGAAAACATCAGCTCAAAAGTTGGTTTGATCAGAGATTGAGATAAGGCAATAAGATCATTTGGAAGAATTTTTGTCTCTTGCCCTGTATTTCTACCTCAAAAGCTACTTAGCTGTGATTATCAAGAACCAAGGGGCAGATACTTGATATTACTACAACACGACATGGTAGAAAATTGGCTTCCCCTGAACTTTTATGGTTGAGAAAACATTAGTCCTTCTCAGGATGTGATCAGATCTAAGCTTTCTTGTATTAGCCTTGTGACATGGGAAATGAGTAGCCTTTGGGACTGATCAGCTGCCTTAGCATTCATTTTCTTAAGTTCTAACTGGAGCTCTGAAGAGGTCAGCTTCCTCCCTGACAGCCTATTTTGTAAAGGAGAAGTAGATTGATCATTACTTCTTGGTAGATTTAATACAGTTAAATCGAAAACAATTTCTATCTTTGTTATTTTTATTATGCATTTCAAAGGATATTAACTAAACTACACTGATATATTTTAAGGCATTTATACTATTAGAGTAGCTAGACATGTTACCTTGATTGTGTATGTTTTATTTTTGTTTAATACAAAATTACTTTGGGTTTTCAAATCTACTTCTAAAACACCAATACATTTGTAACATCATTTGCCACTTTTCACAAAATGTCAGACAAGATCCACAAAAGCTTTAATCAGCAGAAATAACAATGATGATACCCGTGATGATAATATCAATCATAACACATAACACTAAGCAAAATTTCAAAAAAAAGAATATGACATTTAACTAATCCTTTTCATTTGACTGATGATTCCTTTTATTTGTCACTGTAATTCTCCCTATTATTCCATCAAAACCTTATCATCACTATTGCCAGAACTTGTAACTTAGTTTCTTCTTTCTTGAGTTTATCTTTTTGTGCACTATTTTATAACCCAAACCCACGATTTCCAACGTTGTGCCCACCATTTGTTTTGCCCTCGCCCTCCCTAGTCTTCAGGCCTGCCCATGCAACCTAGCCTCTGCATTTCTAGTGATCATCGTTACTTCACTTATCCTCTCTTCTTTAGAAACATAGTAGGATATCTTTTTCTGTGCTTTTTAAGTTATTGGGTTTGGATATAAGGTATCTATTAACTTTCTTTAAAAAGCATTGTGGCCAGAGAACAGAACAGAAATGCATGTAAAATGAATGTAAACTGTAATTGAAAATAAATAAATAAGCAAACAAATAAATAAAATCCTCTAACTCATGGGCTTACTTACAACATGGGCTTAATAAATAGTGCAACAAAATTGTATGTAAACAAAAAGGCATCGTGTGATCCTTCATGCTTTCTTTCCTGGTAGAAAGAAGTTCTGACGGCCTGTGTAGGAAATTCTGTTGGCAGTATTATTAGAAAGTGAATCCTCTGTCAGCCTCACTTCAGGTTTCAAAGTGACTGGAATGCAGCCCACTTGCTGACTCATGTAACACAAAAAAGATACTGTTTTGCTGTTTTATAAAACACTGGTACTTTATTTTTGGTGGGGAAGAGATATGTTGTTTTTGTTGTTGTTTTTCCCCCATGGCGTCATAACTTGATAAATACAGAATTCCATACCAATTTTAATTTCCCAAGCGTGTTCCCCTGAGACCTGAATGTCAGTTATATAGTAGATGTCTCTGTTGTTATTTAGTTACTCTTCTTTCATAGTACCTTAGGACAATTACTCAACTTCCTTCTTTCTTTGATAATCATAGTTTTGTTGCTGAGCTTCTTTCTTCGAGATTATGTCTCAACACTGCCAACCGTCCCCCCTCGATTATACTCCAGGAAACTTTGTTCAGCCAAAAGCTAAGAATAAAAACCAGAACTCTGGTACTTTTTTCCTTCCAAATCTGTAGAAGCTGAAATATAAGCATGGCCTAAGAAAAATTCAGTTTCACTTGAAATGTATGAATCCTCAAGTAACCTTGTATCACAGAAAAAAAAATCCTCTTGCTATTGAATATTTTAGATCAGTAAAATGTTTTTAAACTCAGCAAGGAATACATATAGCTGATTTGTGGAGTTTCACTTTCTGCAGAGAAAGGTTACATTCCCAGCAAGTTTTGAAGAATGCTTTCCTCTGGAAGAAAAGGGGAAAAAAAAAAAAAAAACCCTACAGCATTTTAACTAGGAAGTTACCTTTCAAAAGATTTTTTTCATGATGCCTCATTTTTAGTCAAGTGTAGAGAGAACTTCTGAGATTTTTATGTTGTATAAAAACAAAGATCCCTAACAAATTGATTCCTTAATAAAAGTGTCACATTTTTTGCGTGTTAAGAAATTCTCTAGATTATTTTAAAATAGCAACTTTCTAAAACACCAAATAAGGAAAGTAAGTCCATAAATAACTCATGTAAATCATGCCCTCTTTTGAACAAAAAAGTAATACATTTTAACCAAGACATAGCTGAAATATTTCTTACTGGGTTAAGAAATTCCAGTGATAAATCAAGAGGTTAATGCATTTTTAAATGTTTTACATTCTGACAGAATTTATAATTAGAAAATTATAAGAAACTACTGTTACAAATTCAGAACAAATAAGAAGAGTAGGAGTTTTGGCTTCAGAAAGCAGAAATAGATAGATTTGAATAATAAGCACAAAATAACATAATCATGTGGATTTTAATATGTAAATTAAAATTGAGGAAATTTAATGGACCTCAAAATATATTAGTTATATGTTATTTATTTATAAGTCAGATATATCTTTTCTGTCCTTTTAGTGTAATTTTATGTTTTATTTGGGTGTTTCAATAAGTTGTCTCTACAGTGTTATACATTATGATTTTTATAAAATATTACTTTAAAAGCAAATGATTTTTATTACAGTTGCAATGGTGCTTTCTAGTTATCTATTTGTAGTACTGCAAAATGAAAGACATGTAGACTTAAGGATACCAATTCTTAATTTTAGCAAAAAAAAAAAAAAGCAACCAAATTTTTGGCCTAGGTAATTTGAGCTCTTGAAATTTTGAGATATGATTTACATTGCATGCACACGCACATATGGAGATCAGGGATGGGAGAGGGGAGAGAGAATTTGTTCATGAAGTACAAAAGTTTGAATAAAACTTGCTACTATTATCCACATGCAAAATTGCCTGACTTTGTTATAGCTAAGTTTTTTTCTCTCTGTCCTTAATTAGTGACTACCTAAACAACAGTACCTAAATCTATCACTATTGATTCATGATATTTTTTTCACTGCATTAAGCTGTGTGGCTTATTGAATGCAAATAATTATTGGCATTGACCTCTTTCCTTCCTTCCTTCCTTCCTCCCTTCCTTCCTTCCTTCCTTCCTTTCCTTTCTTTCTTCTCTCTCTCTCTCTCTCTCTCTCTTTCTTCTCTCTCTCTCTCTCTTTCTTATTTAGCCTGGAAATGTGATTAACATGAGTCAATTAAGTAAAAGTAAATTGCCATTTGTGACAATATGTTATGGTTATTTTTCCAAAATTTAGTGCACCCTCTGAAATTGTAAAATAGGTGTGCTATTTGGATAGGCTTAATCTTGTTTCCAATAGAATGATGTTTCTGGATTTGCCTGATAGAAGCTGGAGCAAGTCCAACAACCCTTGCCATGAGGATTGATTTGGGCCATTGCAAACAGTCTGACCAGAGCCACTCAGTGGCAGGCATCCCTCTGTTCCCATGATTAGTTCAGTTGTGGCAGGTGAGTTGCATGATGTAATCAGAGTACAGTTCATAAACCACGTGTTTTGTTTGGAAGGGACTTTCATTCTATTCCACAGATATTAATAAAATGTATGAATGTAGAGATGTTACATTTAATGTATAAAAATACAGGGTGTTCTATTAATTTAATTTTAGACAGACAAAAATAAATACATTTCTCAGTATTGGTATGTCTTAAATTTTGTGTGAGATATACTTATAATAAAGAATGTTGCTTATCTCAAGTAAAAATTTAATAGATCTATTAATAAGTCATTCCAAATGCCTGTAATATATCTATAATTTTCATTTGTTGTACCATTAAATTCTTATCTTCTTGTCATAGTTGATAAATTATTTTTATTTGATCTCTCCAGTGTGGGCCACTAAGAAATCACTGTGAGTGAAGAGACATAAAAATATCTAAGCAGAAAGATTCCGACTAGAGGGAACAGCAGATGTTAAAATCCTAAATCAAGAGTAGTTTTAGCAACTAAAAAAGAGCAATCATTTCAGTACAGCTGGTATAGAGTGGACAGGAGGAAAATGGTGAGAGAGACATGCGTTTAAAGCGGCAGCCAAGGTCAAGAAGAATTAAGGCTTGTAAGTCTGAAGATTTAGAATTGTATTCTCAGTGTAAAGCAATAACACAGAAATGTTGACAAGGAGGCAGTGATAATACATATTTGAATTTTTGAAAATATCATTTAATATTTGCACAGAATGTGAATTGTACAGTATGTGGCCTTTTTACAATGGTTTACTTTACTTGGCAATATGCATTTGAGATTGTTCCATGTGTTATGATGCCTTGATAATTCATGTATTTGTGTTAATGGTTATTATCTCATTTAATGGATGTACCACAATTCATTTGGCCATGTACCACAGAAGGGCATTTTAGTTGCACCCAAGTTTTGGCAATTATGAATAAAGCTGCTGTAAACATTTCTGTGCATATTTTTGTGTGGACATAAATTTGGTTAGACTCATTTGAGTCAATACCAGTAAGTATGACTTCAAGCACCACCAAACTGCCTTCCTAAGTGGCTGTAGCATTTTTCATTCCAACCAGCTATGCATGAGAATTACTACTGCCTCACAGATAGTTGGTGCTGTCAATGTTTTTAAATGAAGCCATTTTTAATAAAAATATAGTGGTAGCTCATTGTTTTAATTTGTAATTACTTAATGATATATGATGCTGAGCATCTTTTTATATGCCTGTATGTCATCTGTATATATTCTTCAGTGAACTACCTGTTCAAGATCTTTTGTCCAAGTTTATTTGGTTCCTTTACTTATTGTTGAATTTTAGAAGGTCTTATATATTTGAGATAATAGTTGTTCGGCAGATAGGTATCTTGCAAATATTTTCTTCCAGTCTGTAGCTTTTTTTTTCACTCCCTTTACAACCTGATAGCTTACAAAAATGTTTAATTTTAATGAAGTAAAAATACCAAGATTTTCATTCGCCGATTGTGCTTTTGGTGTTGTATCTAAAAAGCCATTGCCAAACCTGTCACCTAGATATTATTCTATGTTCATTTCTAACAATTTTCTAATTGTGTATTTTACATTTAGATATGATTCATTTTGAGTTAATTCTTATAAAGGGCAAAACTTCTGTAATTCATATTTTTGCATGTGGATGTCCGGTGGTTCAAGCACCATTTATTGAAAAGCTATCCATTTTTTATTACACCAAATTTTCTCCTTTGTTACAGATCAGTGACTATATTCCCCCACAAGTCAATTTCAGAACTCTGCTTTCTCTTCCATTTATCTATTTGTCTATTATTTTGCCACACTATCTCGATTACTTCAGCTTTACAGTTGGTCTTAAAATCTGATACTGTCAGTCTTCTAACTTTGTTCTTTCCAATACTGCATTGGCTGTCACACCGGTTGTATGCCTCTCTAAACTCTAGAAATCAGTTGGTCTATATGCACAAAATAATTTGCTGAAATTCTGATTGGGATTTCATTGAACCTTTAGATCAAATTGGGAAAGCTGACATCTTAAAAATATTGTGTTCCTATTGCATCGTGTATATGTCCAATTATTTAGAGCCTTGACTATTTTCCATCAGAGTTACGCATTTTTGTCATTTAGAGCTTGTACAGATGTTGTTATATTTATTCCTAAGTATTTAATCAGTTAGAAATAAAATTATTTTTAAATAGTTTACCTGCTTTTATATTTGGTCTTTCTCTAATGTTTGGTGTTCGTGTAGATCTGAGTTGTTAACCTATATAAATTTTGTTTCTTAAAGGCTTTCTTTCTCTTTTTTGTTCTTTTTTTATTTTTGTTTAAGTACATTTGTCTCCATTCTCCCACCACCACTTTCGTCAGCCTCACCCACCCCCACTTCCCACCCTCAATCCTACCCCTTTTTGGCTTTGTCCATGGGTCCTTTATACATGTTCTTTGATGACCCTTACCCTTTCTTCTCCCATTATCCCGCAACCCAGTCCCTTCTGGTTACTGTTGATTTGTTCTTTATTTCAATATCTCTGATTACAATTTGCTTGCTTACTAGCCAAAATTAGATGTTTTGCCAAAAAAGTCTTCACGAAACACGATGCCTGAGTGGCACATTGTCACAATGAAGCTGCCCATAGCTGTGGCCTTCTGAATCATCTGAATTTTTTCTATGGAGGAATGTTCAAGCTTAATGCAAAATTTGATGCAGATTCGTTACTCTACTCACTCAAATCACACAGTACACATGCTCACTCAATGGTGCCTACTGCCCCACTGACTAGTAAAATGAAGTCATCTTTTTCATGCACGCACCTTCCATCCACTCTTTTTGGCTGCCTAGTTACATTGATGTCACACAAACCATTCTTGTTATATTAACAATGGTTGGACTTTATACAGACAGACCTCATACATTCAATGGAATATCCTTAAAACCTTAAAAAGGAAATTCTGATACAAGTTTCAACATGTAACTTGTTGAAAGGAATCATGAAAACATTATAATAAGTAAAATAAGTCTGCCACAAAATATGAATAATATGTGATTCCACTGCTACTAGGTACTTAGATTAGTCAAACTGATAGAGACAGAAAGCAGAATGGTGGAGTAGCTGCCAGTGGCTAGGGGAGGAAGGAATAGGAAACTATTGTTTAATGGGCACAAAGTTTCAATTGGGGAAGGTGGAAAGTTCTGGATGTAGATGGCGATGATGGCTGCAAATAAAGTTAGTGTATTTAATGGTACTAAACCGTACCTTTTAATACAGTTAAAGTGGTAAATTCATATTGTGCACATTTTTCATTAAAATCTATCTATAAAATATTATTTACTAAGTATTTTTGAGACAGAAACTTGAAAGTGAACAAGTGTACAATTCAAAAATAATAATTAGACTTTCAATATTTACCATAAATTATAAATGTCAGAAATGAAAACAAATTAACAGCATAGGTGTTTTAGACATTATAAATTTAAAAAAGAGGCAACTATGAACCAGATAGAGATGGAAACAGTTCTTTATGAGGTGCCATTTACTGTTCTGTTTGAAAGTAAAGCAATCAAAACTATCTATTCTTCCATGTGTTAAAAGGGCACCATAAAAATATTCTCTTAACTTTGATTTGTGTTCAAATAGACCTATGATATTTATTAACATTTAAAAGATTTAGATAAAACATAATATATGAAAGTATTTTTAGGTTTAAGTTTTAGAGCAAATAATAAAAATATATTCTTATTCTTCTCAAATATTGTATAATTTGAAGTTGTGGTATAGGTTATTGTGTTTGGTTCCCAAAAGTATATTTCTATGTAAAAAAAAGAGAGAGAGAGATGCAGAGATTTCTGTGATATCACATGTCATTTTAAAACAGAATGACTAAATTTTGTACTTCAATTACTACTATGTTAGAGACACCAATGATAAGCTAGATGCAAGATATTAAAGATATTAAGGATAATAATAATCTGAATCTGGGACCTTTCAATATTTTTAAATATTTTATTTATTTATTTTTAGAGAAAAGGGAAGGGAAGGAGAAAGAGGAAACATCAATATGAGGTTGCCTTTTGAGTGCCCCCTACTGGGGACCTGGCCCACAAACCAGGCATGAGCCCTGACTGGGAAAAAATCTGGCGACCCTTTAATTCACAGGCCTGTGCTCAATCTACTGAGCCACAGTAGCCAGGGATGGGACCCTTCATTTCTAATAATATTTGAAACAGAGAAATATGATTTAAATTCAACCACATGAAACATGATTCCATTTTTAAAAATGCATTAAAGGCTGTCTTTCATTATACTCTTTTTAATGTTTTGTAATGCTATTCCAGTGTGACTAATAGATTTATGACTACACATTAAACTTTTACAATCAAAATAAATGTTTTTTTTTGTGTTTTTTTTTATGCTGGCGCCATTTTGAGTTTTATGTCCAGGATACTTTTTCATATGATATTTGGAAAGTGGCCAGATAGCCTTCATTGCCCATTAATAACTCTATAGCCAAGTTATTTTATATTCATGGTATGTCATTTAATCCAAATGATATCTTTGTGATCAAAGCTTTTTTTCTCTTCTCAGTTATCTTTTTTTCATGTATAGAAATATTCAGCTTCATACCTTTCAATGTGGCTCCACAAAAATAACTTTCAGTATATCAATGTAGTGCAAAATTTAACCTCAAATGCAACTTCATTACTTTAATTACTTCACAAAAAATTATTTACTGAGACACTTCTTATGTAACTCACACTGCTTTGAGTACCTGAGAAACATCAGTGTATAGAACAGAAAGAGTACCTGCTGTCTGGAGCCTTCATTTTAATGAAGATAAAATTTTCTGATACAGAAAACTGTACTCATTTTTCTACTAGATATATCATTCCAAGTGAAATCTAAATCTGGTATTCTATAAAGTGCTTTGGATCATTATTCTACAAAGACCTTTCTATTTTTTGGATAATTAACATTTTAAATTAAATTAATTTCAGGATTTTTTTCCTGATATATTCTTAACTATAATTTAACACTTCCATGAAATAGAGAAGGCTTAGTACTAGCTCTTCCACAAGTAATTTCTATTTAGCAAAGCAGACAATTTTGATGTTTAAGTGTTGCTGGTAGAAATAGGGTTCTACCATGGAGTCACACAAAAAACATTTCAGGGGACCCACACATGGGAGGATAAAGTGTAGTAGTAAGACTTACAATAGTACAAGTGCCCTGGCTAGTGTAGTTCCGCGGATTGAGCACAGGCTGTGAACCAAGGATCGCTGGTTTGATTCTCACTCAGGTCCATGCCTGGGTTGCAGGCCCGGTATGGGGGCCACGTGAGAGGCAACCACACATTGATGTTTCTCTCCCTCTCTTTCTCCCTCCCTTCCCCTCTCTCTAAAAATAAATAAATAAAACCTTTAAAAAAGACTATTGTGCAAATAAATGACTGCCCCCATGTGCCCAGTGTTTCATGCATGACCAGATGGGTCCGCTAAGTCCTGCTAGAGAAGTCGAGCACTGTCTTCATTGAGTCCAGAAGAAGGGCCAGGATCCAGAGATTCTGTGCATTGGCCCGGGGTATCGAAACTTTTGTAGTCTAGTTCAGTCTTTGCTGAAGTTTAGTCCAGCTCAGTCCCTGTTCCCATCGTGCTCGCTTAGTCTCTGTTCCCCACTGTGCTCCAGCTGATGCTGTGCTGCCCCAGGCTTGGACCTGCATGCCTGCCAGGCCTGAGTGGCTACAAATGAAGAGAGAGTGCACAAGCATATGAATGTGCAAATGCACAAGCAAATGCCTGCCACCCTGAGAATAGACTTTGTTAGGCTCTGATAACATTACCTTGGGTTCGGGAAGGGGCAATTTTTCTTTCAAACTAATCAATCTCTTCACTGGCTCTTTGTGGGCTTCTGTTGGATTCTTCCACTAAACAACCCTGTTCCTAGATCTTCTGGTGTTTTGTGCCTCTTGTCCATTTTGATTCTTTTGCCAGGCTAGAGACATCCCCTTTATGGTCTCTATTTTGCTTCCTACTGGCATGTCTTGAGGTAGAAAGACCTCCATCTGTGCCGTCTTGGCTTCTACGTCACATGTACCCAACAAAGAAATTTCCTCTTTATCATTTTATCTCTTCCCCAGTAATCCCAGCTAATGACATGTAGCAGACTCTTCCCACTCTTTTCAGGGATTAGGTCCCCTGGGGAGCCTGAGATGTTGGGGCTTCTTTGTGAATGATGTTTAATGTTCAATTTTATTTGCACCCTTCCTTTATGAATACTAACTACCTACCTTTGTTAACAGCAGTACATATTTAAGAAAGTACTGACTGAATAAGTATTATAATCAAAATAAAATGTTGCAACTATTTTCCTCTTTAAGAGTTTCAAATAAAAACCTGATAAAAACAGGCACAAACTGAAGTAAACAAAAGTCTCTGTCAGAAAAGTTTAAAATAAAGTTTAAGCCTTTAGGTACTTTTGGAAATAAACAGTAAAGGTTAAGTGTAGTTATGTTAAAAAGGGCTATTTACAGGCACAGAGATAGTCATTTCCTAGTTTTTGTTTTGTTAATTTTAATGTAAGTCAATGAATAATAAACTTACTGTAGATAAACTTATAGGTGAGCCTAACATTTTTACCTAATTCAGAAACATATGCAAATGAGTTTTTCTAATATTTGTGAAAAATAATTCATAGGAGTTACAATCATAATACTATGTCTGATTTGTATTAAAGGCAAGTACACGAATGAATAGAAAATGTTTCTATTAACTTGGAACTGACAGTAAAATAATAAGAATTTGGAAGCAGCGGCAATTGGAAATACCTCTACTGAATAATAATCAAACTTTTAAAATATGCAGTCTTTCTACATAACTGCTAATTACAACCAAAATTATATATGGAAATATGATGACTCCTTGGGTGGCATTCAGAAATATAATAATTTAACTGGAAATCTATTTGTAAAATAATATGCTTGAAATTTCATTTTTTAATATTATAGCAAAATAAAAATTTGATTTAAAGTGAATAATATTGTACCATATGTGATTTGCATGTCTTACTGTTGTCATATGATAATTTATGATTGATAAGCTGTTCTCAAAGATATTGAAAGCCCAGCCTGTTGAGTTTTGACTTTATCTCTGCTACACTTCACATTTCTAACCATGTTATTATATTGCTTCAAAATCTATTTGTCTTTGAAGTCTAAAATATCCAACTGTGAGAAAGCAAAAGCATTTGGTAATTAATGTAATACTAAATCAGACGTCTGCCATGGCAATGGGCAGAGATAATTGGCTATGCATTTTCTAACACTTGTCATACTTCACATATAGTGTAACAAAAATATTTTTCTGAAAAATCTACAATTGAGAACTTTAAGACATGTAATCTATTTATTATGTATCAATAATCAATAGAGCTTTTATTTTACTGATTTTAATTGGAAATATCAATGCCAACATTGACAACAACTACTGTAACTTCAGGAACCCAGATGTCTGTAGCGGACCAATACTCTAGACTCTTAAAAATTATGATCAAATGGCATCCCAGTGTCAGTTTCAAATGGCTAAACCTACAGAAAAAATGTGGATTACTGTATTTTGCCATGTATAGTGTAGTACTTACTGGGTTACTTATGACACTAGGAATTCAGACAAACAAAAGAGAAATTAGAATGATAAACATGTGGGTGGTGTGTTAATTAGAAGAAGTCAAATATGACACAATGCAAAGTTTCATGTCTTGCAGGCTTTTGTTCATTTATTATGATAAAAAGAGCCTATTTATGGGAAATGTCACCTAATAACAAAGTTATCACATGTAAAGGGAAAGATCTTTTAAATTTCTCCTAGGCACACTTATAATCACTTACACACCAAATCAATTTTTAAGAAGAAAGTATGTAATTTAAATGTCATTTACTCAATGTTAAAATATAGTTGATAAAAATATTCATAGTAATCCTTTGTGTATATTGCTTGAATTGCTTGAAGTTAAAATCTGGTGACTAACTGCAGTTTTCTCTCTCTCTCTCTCTCTCTCTCTCTCTCTCTCTCTCTCTCTCTCTCTCTCTCCCTTTCTCTCTGGGACTTGGTAGGTGGGTATAAGACAACTGAAGCATAGAGGATGCATATTTATACATATGATTACTTTCCCAGTTTTAGTGATACTTCTGATCAAGAGCAAATACAATACAGTGTATTACTAAAATATCATGCTCTAACTGAAGAGTAAACATATATAATCATTCTATCTACGAATATTTAGTATGGTATTTCTAATAATTCAATTTATTAATGCCATCTGTATTTTACTAAATAACTCTTCTAAGAATTATAATTTGTTGATTTTCTTAATTTTCTAATACTAGAATATTTATATAGATCAAGTAAATATATTTAAAATTAAATTAAAACCTAGTAAAATTGAGCTAACAGAGCAAAATTATTTGATATAAATATAAGAAGAAAAGTTAGATAAAATACATTTGTAAAAATTAAAATAAATAAACAATTGTAAAATTAATCAATGTGTTTGAAAAATTGTTATATACATTTAAAGTTTGTAATTAATTCTGTTTTATATGATTTAGTGATGCAGCAAATATACATTTTTACCAAATTGAAATGGCTCTATATTAAAATTGATACTCTGTAAAAGCCAACTAATGCCAAATATTGCTAAAATAAAATCAACTTCTGAGATGAAAAGAAAACTTTTATTGTCAAATGTATTTTATAAAATTGTTACAGTCAAATATTTTAAGGAAAATTACTTCTCAGCATTTCCAGCTTTCATACTATGCTAAAGACCACAACATTCTAAATGGTTTCTCATGCTCTACTGAGGCTGTGGCGAATCCCATTAGATTTTGCTCAGCACCGAAGAGGCTGCTACCAGGTTAAGTTTTTATTAATTCTGTAATCCTAAATTAACTTGACAAAACTTATCTTTTGTCCACACTTAGACGTGATGATTTTATTGTTTGTGGTGTAGCAGGTTGATTCATGTAATCTCACAAAGTAAAACTGTTCATGACTTTAGGAAGATGTTTTCATCATTTTCAAAATTGAATTAGGATTGCTATCCTAATTATATTTTATTTCAAATATTTTCATACACATGCTGTTTGATTAAAACTCATCCTTACAATCCTAGACTCTCTAGAAATGTGGCAACAGACCAATGTGTTTGGTTTGCAAAATAGACAATGTCTCCTTTTCTCTCTAAATCATTTCTTCTATTTCACACACATTGAATAATGCACCTTTCCTTATATAAAATGGTAAGGGCTCTTTATAGCAAGTAACAAATTAGAATTTTATTGAGGAGTGGGTTCCAACAGCATATCTATTAATACTTCTTTTAAAATGTAATTTTACTAGTTTATATTTTCATCTGTTGAGTACAATGGTATTTGGTCTTTTTGTACAAACAGAATTTTAAGATAAGTATTTTGTATACTGAATAAATTATACAGTTTATTTCTCTTCAACTTCCATTGTAAAAACATTTAAGTGTGTACAATAATTAAATAATATAATTTTTTAACTTCTTTACAAATTTCACATTAATATTGGGCCTTGTTTGATGACTCTCCCTTTCTTACTTTTCTTTTTCTCTCCTTTATGTATTTTAGATCCATTACAATTTACATAGAGATTCCATGTCTCATGCCAAAATACTGCATACTCTTTCATTTTTTCCTAAAATAATATAAAAATATTTTTGATATATAACACAATCTAATTTAACTCACTGCATTTAGTTGTTATATTTCCTTAGTGACTTTTAGACTCTGAAGTTGATCCAACTTTTTTAAAACTTAATTAAATTTATTGGGGTGACATTGGTTAGTAAAATTGTATGGGTTTCAACTATACAATTCTACAATATGTCACCAGCACATTGCATACTGTATTCACCTTCCAAAGTTAAGTCTCCTTTGAGCATCATATATTTACCCCTTTTACCTTTTTCTATCTTCTCCCCAACCCCTTTCACATTTTTTATGACACTAAATTTTTATGAACTATGGACAGTTGTCTTATAGAATGCCCTGCCCCTGGATTTACTTTATGATTCTTCTTAATTCCATTTATCATCTATAATCTAGAAATAGATTTATAGTAATAGTTATATGAAGATTAAATATTTTAGAAAACATACTTAAAATGTGTCCCATCTAAAACACTATAATTAGTTGCTTTTTAAATTTTGTTTAGACATCACGTATGAGTTTGTGACAAGGCAGATTTTTTCTATTTTAATGAGATATAATTGCTAAGAGAATAGATGTTAAAAGTTCTTTTCACAAGAAAAAAAAATGTAACTATGCAACAGGGCAGCCTCAACATCACTTTTCACCAGTATCTTGTCCTTGGCTTAAGAAAGGTAATAGAAATAGCTTTCTCCTTTTCTTACATTTAGCAATTCTGTAACATTATGTTATTATAACAAATTCAGGATCATGTTAGAACTTGCAAGTTCTAACTTACTCATGGACTTCATTATATGAGTTCCATGAGTTTTAATACATGTACCACTCAAATATTTTACAAATGTATCTGAAAGAAAGTACATAGGAACTAGAAATAATTTTATAAATAAGCTTAAGCTTTGTTTGTAGTATTGGTGTTTTATGCTAAAAAGGAATAAAGCTAACCTATAATATTGATAACTAGTCAATAATGTGCCAGTTCAGCAATACCAAAAATAATGTTGATGGAAATTCAATAATTATAGATGAAAATTGACAGCTGATATTTAGTTTATCTCTAAATGTGAATTCCTATACAAACAAAAAATGAATAGATCCTTGTAGAAGAATCAAGTACAAGAAAAGTCCCTCTATATCCAGAATCCAACATACAATTTGCTTTCAGTCATTCTATATCAGCAAAATACTGCCAAATAATAACGTGAACCAACTACCTCAAAATTCTATATGTTTAGATAGGAATCACTAATTTTCATCTGCACATTAGTAGGTAAGTTTATTCAGAGTAGGTTCACTTGGGGTTAGATCCAAGCTAGAGATTGTAAGTCAGCTACCTCTGCTGATATAAAGTGTATAAGCAGTGTATCAGTAAGCTAGCAAAGATGTCCTCTTATCATGGCAATGTAAGAGTGGCCCAAAGAAATGTCCAACTGTGCAAACCCATTTTAAGCCTCTGATTTCACAAAGTCTGCTAACATCTATTGAACAGAAGAAACCCCATGGCCCAGTCCAATGGCAAAGGATAGAGAAAGTATATGTGCTTCTAATGGGAGAGAATACAAGGATAAAGAAAGGAGAAAATTTGGTCCAAATAACCAATTCACTATAGCTCCTATGCATCTTCTATTATAGACTCGTCAAATAAAATGAGCATTTTTTGAAAATTTTAAACACGTTCACACTTTGAACATTCACATTCATTTACCAATGTTTTTTTCAACATGAACTCTCTATTTCTCTCTGTCTCTCTGCCTCTCTGTCTGTCTCTCTCTCTCATTCATCCCATGGAAGCTCCACAAAATGTGTGTATTCTTAGTGAGTTATTTTTCACTGTATCCCATCTGCATCCCATATGAGGTAAGGTATAGTCATTCCTTCCTGTAACATATAATCAACATTCACTTTACCTCATTCATCCCTTCATTTTATTTATGTTGTTATCACTCTTGCATCTGAAAGACAATCCAAAATTTGGTCATATAAATTAAGATATGAGAAACACCCATCTGCAAAAATCAAACCTATATTCTCATGAAAACACAAAGTGACTTAATTGTTCATGATTATTTACAGACTAATTTTCAAGAAACTAAAAAAAATAAATTCGATTAATTTTTTTAAAGATGTTATTTTATTTACTTTTAGAGAGAAGGGAAGGGAGGTAGGGAGAGAAACATTGATGCATGGTTGCCTCTCAAGCATCCCCTATTGGGGACCTGGCCACAACCCAGGAATGTGCCCTGACTAGGAATCAAACCAGTGACCTATTGGTTCACAGGCTGGTGCCCAGTCCAGTAAGCCACATCAGCCAGGGCAAGAAATCACTTTAAATGTAAAATGCTAGTGTACATATTATTGTGCTAACACAATCTTTATAAATATATTAATTAAAAATATATAGATGTAAATCTATTTAAGGTCCTATTTAAATTTTTAAAATATTATTCAGGAAAGAAGAAACTCAAAATTTTTCTCAGCAAGATTTTGTTTATAAATGCTTAGCATTCATTTTTGCATGATTTCAAGTCTTCAGATATTTTCCACGGGTTATGTTAGGTAGATAGGGCAAAATTCTTAATTTACCCCCATTTATATTTTATTGCCCTGATATAGTCCTTGAGTCTACTGTAATTAATACATCCAATTGTCTTAGTATTTGGTTGTTTTTTAATGTCCTAGCTCCTTTTCTAGACTTTTAACTTTTCAATTTCATTTCCCTCTACTCTTGGATTCCTAATACCATTCACAAATTGCAAAACAGATTATGCACTAAATTAGTGCTACTTGAGCAACTGAATAAAACAAAATAATACTAGTCATTTTTTGTTTAATTTTGTTTTTGTTTTTGTTTTACATATTTTAATACTAAAATAGCTGGTTCAGCTCTTGGTTGCTGAGACTCAGAATAAATTGGTAACCTTTATAAACACATTTATAAAGAGACTACTTTTTATAAAATGATCATTATAATATAATTACCATTTTTACTTTGATTAAAGGCATAAACTTAATTTATGTTCCCAAACCTGGATGACTACTGTAACAATTTCAGGTAGGGATCTTTCATGAAAAAATTAAGGAGCCATATATAATAAAATTCCCTTTATAAATTACGCTTATTTTATACATGGATATAATCTAATTATACAATTCTAACAAATATCCTGATATATATTTCTAATTAAATTGAACTTATTATATTTGAATATATTACATATATAACTCCAATATGTAGTAAATATGTAATTCTTATATACAGACTAAATATAACATATATGTCTCTAATTCTTAATGAAAGCACTGAAGGCCTTAATTTTCATTCCTTTTCCTCTTTGATTTACCCTCTACAACACATTTCTTCTCTCTCGGTCCACACCAACACAGTTTCCTCTTCCATGACTTCTTTAAATCAAATCCATGAGGGAGAGAATTCACCTTCCCAGAACATGTGGAGAGCAAAATGCAACTACTTTGCACTGAAAGCTGGGAGAAAATACACATGCTGGGAGAAATACACATGTTTTCGTAGGAAGGTCTTAGTTCTCAATGAGTAGACTCATCTTTCCTTGAAGTTCCATGGAAGCCTGTGCATGTGGCTAAATTAGAATTACATATTTACAGTTAGATTAAATTTTACAATCATATGTTTACTACATATTAGAATTATATATATGCAATATAATATATCCATAAACCAGCTACCTGAATGTACAGGGCTCAATTCAGCAGCAACATTGTGTTCAGGTTCGGGTTTGGAAAAGAGACTGATTCTCTTTAAGACAGACTGAATGACTGGCTCCTTAATAGAGGTGAGATACCAACTTCAAGAGAGGGTTACTAAAATCTGTGTTAATAATGCACTTAAGAATTTCTATAATAGATTAGAAAAGTGAAATGGTGCACAATACTTACAGAGTGGGTTTGCAGTACTGTTCTTAATCAGTTAATTTCTTTCAGTTTTTTAAATTAAATTCATTAAGGTGATATTAGTTAATAAATTATATAGGTTTCAAGTATACATTTCTATGATACATAATCTGTGTTTTGCATTGTGTGCCCACCACCCAAAGTCATATCCTATAAACCACCCAAAGTCATATCAGCATACATTTGACCTCCTCTACCCTTTATTATCCCAGCCCCCCTTCCCTCCAGTTACCACCATACTATTGTCTATATCTATCAGTTTTTGTTTCTTTTCTTTTTTGTCCAGCTCTTTTTAAAGTTTTATATCCCATATATGAGTAAAATCATATGGTTTTTAACTTTTTCTGTCTGAGTTACATTGCTTAGCATATTATTCTCAAGGTCCAGTCATGTTGTCTGAAGCAAGACACTAAGAAATAGCACATATTGTATGATTCAATTTTATATAGCTCTAGAAATAGCAAATTAATAGAAAAATATAGCAATATAAGGCAGATCAATGCTGTCAGGGAAAGAAGACTAGGAGGCAGTGTTTACAAAGGAGTATGAAGCAACTTTTTGTCGATGAATACATCCATGATCTTGACTGTGGTGCTGGCTGCAGTAGACACATCAAACCAACCAAACTGTACTCTTTAAATATGTGCAGTTTACAATCCAGATAGACATATCAATTACACTAGAAAAAGATGTTTAAAAATCAATGACAATTAACCAGCTATAAGTCAAAGAATACTATTATTTCCCTCAAAACCAATGGGCAGTATAAAGAAGTATATTGTCGTTAAAAATATTTTGGAATGCACATTGAACACATTTGGGATACTTGCAGAGAAAAATAATTCTGTCCCATTTGCCTCAGAGAGTAAAGAGAACAGAAACATGCAAAATGTGGTTAAGATATTTTGGAGGAGACTACACTAACAAGGAGAAAGAGTCAACAAACAATCTTGGTTACTCGCTTGCCTTAGAAAATGAATGATATATGTGACCAAAAGTGCAGGGTTACCTCCCGAGTGGACCCCAGCTTTCTCTGGACATGTCCGTCTGTACAGATGATCTGCAGTAATACCCTCCACCAGTGCTGTTAATATGAAGTACATTGTAATTACAATACAATGTCTACCACAGGGAGCTGCTGAGAGGCTAAGTAATTTCTACAAATTACTTTTAGATTTGGCAAAGAAAATAGTTTATTTTTGTCCATTATTGCTTTGAGGTATTTGATGCTGATTGTTGCCGGAGAAATGAGTACCCTCATCTTTGTTTCATATGTTGACTATTATCCCTAATGGCATAATATGTTGACCATTTTCCTTATTTTCTTTCTCAGAGCAAGACATAAAATTGTGTTCAAATGAATTGCGAACATATAATTTTTCAAAAAATAAATGGATAATTGCATTAATAGAATTTAATAATAATAATTATACTGAAAAACAAAACACATGCTTCTATATAATCAAAATATAAAACATTAAAATATAAAAATATTTTAATGATATATTGACAAAATTTTGAACAGAACTATGTCATTAATCACAGAATAACTTGCTCTTCAGAAGTTAAAGTCATTTCAGTTATAAACTTCTAAAGAGTTTTTAACCAATGAGGCAATAAATAGGGAAAAATAAATACATAGACACACAGAGCTGGACAGGTAGGTGATGCACAGCCTCAAGGATGAGGAAATAATTCTACAATTCTGTCCGTATACAAAGGAAAACATGTTTTTAATCTCATACAAAGCAAAGACATTAGTAAGTATCATCTAAAAAAAGTAGATATCTACCTATTTATTATAGTGGCAAACTTTATCAAAATCTCAAAATACTTTGATGAAATGGGAAAATGAAAGTAACTATGATAATTCAGTGAGTCTGATTATTGAAAACATCAAAGCATAAACTAGTTCCAGAATAACAATTACCCCTTTTCACTTAGAAAATAATAGGGGATGTATTTATTAAGACAAATGGTAACTTTAGATTTGGATGCATTTAAAGAAAACTTTCAATATTTTCATATTGAGAAATATAATTAATGGAGAATAGTCATGTGTGAATTGTGGACAAAAAATAGCATGTATAAGAAGCATATTTCTCCCTAGACTTACAGTGTTTTATATGATATTTATGTATTTCTGTTTCTTCCTATGAACATAGACACTTATTTTAACAACGTCAAATTGAATACCCTTAGACAGCATTTATAAGGATTATACAGTGTGATCATTGTTTTCCATACACTTTAATACAAACAGTTTAAGAAATATGTTAATTATGTTTTACATTATATATTAAATATATAAAGATGCTAAAATACAGAAAAAGTACATGTTCATAACATATTTTGAATTAAATGATTAACATTTTATCTTAGAAATGTTTTATCTGACATGGATAAATGTAAGCATCAACTGAAATATTTACTTTATGCACGAAATTCAACTAATTATTACTAACAGAAGGAGGGAAATTTTTTGTCAAGATTGTGAAATGGTAAGGGATACAAACTTTATGCATACCCATATTACATACATTTATGAAATAGTTCATTTAAAGACATTGAATAATTAAATAAAATAATTAATAGATTAAAAACTCACAGATTTTTCTAACTATGGCCATGTAAATCAGCACAGACATAGACTTACTTGGAAAAAATCGATGATCATTTTTTATAATTATATAAATTTAATTAGTATAACTTTTTCATACATTTTAAAAACTTTTATTTACCAGAAACAGACTTTGGATGTCCCTAAGTTGCTATTGGTATTAGCAAATAAAATTAATAAAATATTGGGCTATAACACATTTAGGTTTTATGTCTCTCTCTGAATTTAATAGCAGCTGGCAAATGACCTTGACGAATCATTTAACCTCCCTGAACCTCAGTTTTGTCAACTCTAAACTGAACGGCTGTGCTGAATGAACATTACATTCTCTACCTTCTCAGATTCTATGCCCCTGAAAAAGACGTCTGATTAGTAAGTGATAAAAACTATGATTAACTGCTAAACCTGACATTTCTATTTATTTTGCAATATGTTTATTTCCTAAAAATGGTAAGCCTTATTTGGATATTTTTACATGCTTATTAATTGGATTTTCAGGGTTAAATATCTTAAAATGGTATTTTGAGTGCATATATCTTCCCAAAGCTTGAAAAGTTTCTCTCAACTTCACCTTCATCTGACTCACTGTTGCAAATAATTAAATGTCTCAAGGTGTCAAAACTAATTTGTTCGTGGTAAGATGTGCCTTGGTTGCTCAGGGTCCTGA